>JASDQU010105670.1:24082-54214 GCA_032191745.1 Picea mariana
ATTATTGATATATTATTCATAGGATCAATCCCCATTTTGGATTGATCATGTCGGTTATTGTAATAGGAGCAAATCCCCATTTGTGGAGTGGTCAAAAGACAATTATAATAGGCAAAATAAGAAGTCAGCCCCAACAGTTAATAAAGAGACCCGGAAATATAATAAAGGTGGGTTTACCCACCCAGTTTGAGAACTCATCCCTACCAGTGAAGAGACACTTCACATGTGCTAGACTTGTATAAATAAAGGAGGCTAGCACCTCACTTAGAAACAAATCACTTGCTCAGTTTGAGAGACAAGCTCTGGTCTATTACCAGAAAAGGAGAGAGAGAGTGGCCCATATCTTGGAGAGGACTTTTTGTTTTAGCATAGAGATCTCTTGGCATTCTATTGGCAATCTATATTAAGGAAGTTTTGCTGGTTTTTCTTCCCCTAGAGGGTTTCCCAGGATAAATAATGTGTCTCTTGTGATTGTGTATTTCTCAGTGATCTTGGATTATTCTATTGTTATCTAATGAAATGAAAACATCTATAATAATGGCTTAAACATTAAAAAAATGGTCAAATCAGTTGGGGAAAAGTGTCAAGGTCCAGTTGGCACATTACTTATATGAAAGTCACAAATCAAGTTGAAATGTGGTAGCCACTGAGCCAGTTCCACATCAACATTGACATAATCATACTACATCACTATGTAATTATAGCCTCCGGGGATATCTCTCTTATCCTACAATAAAACATATTTGAAGCAACGAAGGATGAAGTTGCAAATTAATGTTAGTCATTGATCTAACATCCACCGAAATATCTCTTGATCGCCCGATCGAGTATAGTGTAAGGATAGGGTAGGAATGATGGTAAGCATTCATTAGTAATTTATGACCACTTCGGTGGATAAAACTCTAGGGGAGTTGAAAAAAAAACCTAAGAGTGGGAATATCCCAGAGTCCCAGAGTGTCAGAACCCGAAAATAAGATCTGACCTTCCATCAAGGAGGAATACCCACAGTCAATATCCTAAATCACAAAGTAACGTGCATAAATATTAACCTAGTGGAGGCAACATGCTTTTGATCTAGACTGTTGGATGGTGTAGCTACGTGGAAAACATCTAAACTATACATACTTCAGAAAAAATTATTCTGGGAGAGTTGGAAGATTGCAAAGGCGGAAATCTTGAAGGACGGAGTACCAAAGGACTTGGTTCCGACACTGGTCGCATGATAAGGTAAAGAAGCTAATAAGGAGTGAAAAAGGGTGTAGAATTAAATAATCCCTCGAAAATTTGAATACAATCCCATGTATGATAAGAAAGGAAAAAAAATAAAGAACTAACAAAACAACACTTGGAATGAATAATCATGTGTTTTTGAGCCTGCGGTCACTTAAAAGAAAGATAAAGAACCTAGGGTTTAAATTTTTTTTCTATAGGGAACTCAAGAAGAACACCATAACAATATAGAGAAATGGTAAAAGCTCAAATATGATATGTTGGAGAACTGGGGACACAACATAAGAAGAAGAATGAAATAAAGAGGCATGGGATAGAGTTAAAATAAATCAATCCATACATGTGATCTATTTATGAAAATACCTCTTACTAAATTTAAAATCTTTCACGATAATGTGTGAATAATAATAGAGGAAGATATTAATTCTAAATTAAAAGATAAACATTATTATTGTTAATTTAAATGAAGATGTGCAATGGTTCAAACAAAGGGACACAATGCTTCAAATCTCACACCAATTGGAAGTATATATAAGAAATAAATAATAGTGAAGAAGAGGGTGTCTCTGCAGTCCAGATCAGAAAATCAAAAGAAGAAGAAGAGTCCAAGAAGGAAAATTGAAGATACTTATGTAGTGTGGGTGGAAGGGAGGAGCAATGAAGCATTCATATCATTTTCTAAGTAAAGTGTGAAAATAAGGGAGTTGGTGCTTCCTAGGGTTGGTTCCCTAAAAAAAAAGAGTTGGTGCTTCCTAGGGTTCGTGCCCTAAAAAAAGGGAGTTGGTGTGTCCTAGGGTTGGTTCCCTAAAACAAGGGAGTTGGGTCTTCCTAGGGTTGGTGCCCTAAAAAAAAGGGATTTGGTTCTTCCTAGGGTTGGTGCCCTGAAGAAGGGGATTTGTTTCTCCAAGAGTTGGTGCTCTAAAGAGGATTGGTGTTCTTCACAATCACATATTATTCTTTATAAAATTTGTAATTCTTGTTAAGTATACTTATATAATTAATTCTTAAATACAAGTCCATTGTTTATCTACTGTGATGATAAATACAATACAAAAGTAATAAGTAATTGTTTAAAAAGTTAATACTAATTCAGCCCCCTTCTCTGTATTTCTAAGAATTGGTATGAGAGTGAGTGCCTTTAGTGCAATTTAATAACTAGAAGGTACATCCTAAAAATACAGGCTCAGCAAGAGGGAATGTCTTCCAACAAATCACCATTGTTTAAAGGAGATGATTTTGATCTATGGAAAATAACAATGAAAATTTACCCTATGTCTCTTGGTTTTGGTTTTTGGGAATCTGTAGAAAATGGGTACACTGCACGAGCTACTCCACCCACAGATATTGTAGGAAAGAAGATTCACAATGACAACTCAAGAGTAGTCAATGTCATTCTAGAAGGGTTAACAAATCCTATATTTGTGAATTTAATGCATTGTAAGTCATATAAGGAGATATGCGACAAACTGGAGGTTATATATGAAGGAGACAACAAATTCAAGTAAGCCAAACTACAATCCTACAGAGCTCAGTTTGAAAATTTGAAGATGAAATAAGAAGAAAACATTGTTGAATATCTTCATAGAGTAGATGAGGTAGTTAACTCAATTAGATCAACTGGAGAAGAACTTAAATACAAACCCATTGTACAAAATATATTAATGTCATTACCTATGAGGTATGTTGTCAAAATTTATACAATTGAAGATAGACTAGACCTTGAAAAACTCACAGTAGATGAGCTCCATGGAATTCTTACAACATATGAGATGAAGACAGGACATGAAAAAACATAAAAAGGAGAAACAAATTTTAAGGATTCTAAAGAAAAGAAGAATCAAGAACAAATGTCTAATCAATATCATTAAGGCATATCAGATATATAAGACACCAACTTTATAAAGAAACTCCAAAAAGGATCTGGAAAATATAAACGAAAATTACCCTTCAAATGTTTCAACTATGGAAGAATAATAAAATTTTCTAACAAATGTCCCTATCCTAAGAAAGAGGAAAGCGATGATGAAATAACTTTCAAATATCCTAAGAAGAACAAAACCAAAGATAAAATGAATTTCTACAAGAAGAAGAAAACTTTCTTTACCCAAGAAGATAGTAGCTCATTTGAAGAAAGTGAAGAAGAGGAAGTAGAGATTCTATTTATGGGAGTGAAAACTCAAGATGATAATCATTCAAAATATGAATAAGAAGTGAACCTTGAGGAATAATTTATACATGCAATTGAAGAACTAAGAAAATCTAAAAAACAAAACAAGTTACTAAGTGAACAACTTCTAGAGTTTCAAGAAACTATAAAATCAAGAGAAAAAAGAGGTTTCCAAAATCATTAGTGACTCAGAACAATTGATTATTGAGTTAAATACCCAACTCCAATAAATGAAAAGAAAATAAGATATATTTAATAAAGAACTCAATGAAAAACAACAAACATGTAAGATATTGGAGGATGAAATAATTCAACTAAAAGGTAAACTAGAAAAAAGAGACATTCATTCTAAGTTTGAAAACTGTTCAAAAATCCTTAACAACATTCTTAGGAGTTAGAGATCATCAAATGATAATATAGAACTGGGATATGGTCCCTCTACAGAACAAAAGAATGATAAAAAACCAATCAACTATGAAGATGCTCTTAAAAACTCCATAAGAAGAGAAGAAAATAAGACAAGCATAATACCATTGAAAATTGTCCCAAATAAACATAAATCAATATATCTTCCTTGGATATTTTTATTCCTATAATAATTTTGGACATAAATCAATACATTGTAAAACTTATAGAAAATGCAATCCAACAAATGTTCAAAGATATGAAAACAATAAAATAATGCAGCAAGAAGATATTATAACTCCTTCTCTCCCTTACAAAACTACAATGTTGAATGCCAAAAATGAAACAATTATGGTCATAAGTCTAGTGAATGTAAATTTCCAAAATATTCCATGAAGGCAAGTATCTACAACATTAAGGAAAATTATAAGAATATATAGAGAAGAAAAGCTAAAGTACAAAGGAAGAAAAATGATGAAGACATTGCACCTGCAATAGATAAAATTGACAATAGGAGAATGATGGGTGAAGTGTCTGATAAGGTATATGAAAATAAGAGTTATTCATATGAAGTGGATCAAGCTCAAGAAAATAAAACCCATAAAGAAAAATGTGACACAATTGTAGAACTTGATAATATCCTGCAAATAAATTATTCCTTACCCAACAAATGGAAAATTCAAAAATAAAATTCTCAAGAAAATGATAAAGAAGCTTATGTTGCAAAAGACAATGATGATCATGATCATGAACATTCAATGGGAGATCAATTAGAATAATCAAGCGATAATGATCTTGGAAATTTTCAAACACTATTTTGATGATCCAATAAAACTCCTCCTCAACAAAAATATAAACAAAATAAAGGAAGGAGGAATTAGGGAAGACATAAGATTGTTCCTTTTCATACCCCTATGAGTATTGAAGCACAGAAGAATGAAGATTATATTGGGTTACAAATGAATGAATAGATAACTAGAATCATTGAAAGAAGCATGGTTTGATGGTATAACTCTATGCAGGATCTGAGATGGTTTGTTGTAGGTCTTGATCTTCCAAGGAACAATGCTAGTTATGTATTCTCTCATTGAAGTTATGAGAATGGTTTTTGAGAAAGATATGTCCCGGTACATGGCTAGTACATATGTGAGCTACATTGATATATCTTATGATAAAGGAATATCATGTGTGATATGACACTTGTTTAAGGCACATTTTATTAACATATATTTTTCTTAATGATTGATGCATGAGATAATATGTATGATTGGCATACACTTGATGTATGGTGTGACATGAGTTTAGATGGTTGATGCATGGAAATTCCAAGGATCGATGTAGGAAGAGAATATCATTCTTGAGTAGTTGATCTATGTTCTAGTAGAGAAGTAGTATATTGAATCAGAAGCAGATCGCAGTGGTAGCATATTTTTCATCTTGTAGAGAACATAAAGGGACACATACCCAAAGTGGTGGTTATTATTCTTCCCATGATTGATTGCAAAAACATGATTCTAGGAGGAGAGATGATTGGCATCCATGCCACCAACTTTGCCTCAGAGTGATATCCCTTGTCCAAATGGGGAGAGATTCAAAGATGGGGGGAGCATCACCTCAGGGGGAGTGTCACCCTAAAGGGAGAAAGGAAACATCCCATTTGGTCATTGATGTCAAAGGGGGAGAAAACGTAGTAAAAAAAATTCAATACCCAAATTTAAATATGATATCAATGATAGGGGAAAAAAAGGTACAATTTCATTTGTTTTATAGATATGTTTCCCTCAATGCCAAAGGGGGGAATTGTTGGCATTATTGATTGTTTGTTTTCATTGATGGAAACATGAGTCAAACCTGTACAGTAATGAGAGAAAGTGGAACATCACCTTGGGGCAGAGGAATATCACCTTACATTAGAATTAATTCATGATAAATGTTGATCACGATAGGATCAACAATGATCCTATATTCCTAAAGATAAGGAGAGATAGTGGGGAAAGGATACACACAGAGAATCATAGCATGAAAAGGATGAAGGAAATATCATAAAGGAGAGTGCATTAAAGAAGTGTTATCAGGACTGAAATACCTACAATAAAACTCCAAAATAATCATGTTTGGTGATGTAGTTCTCTGGAAAATCATGTGCCATCATATCACATAGAAGCCAAACACCATTAGATCATATTGAGAAACTTCCAGACAATCCAAGAACATCATATTACACAGAAGAAGAATAGAATAAACATTTGTAAAGGATCCCGGAATCCTCATAGACCATTCAACATTCATGAGTAATCACAATCATTAAATCAGTTTAGGATCTATCATGATTTTCAGATAGAACCGAGTGGATGGACAGAATAAAAGGACCCCATTAGAAATGAATTCTTGAAACCTTTGAAGTCGTGAAGTAAAATGACAACAATCAGATCTCATGGAGAAAATTTGAGGTAGTTATCATTCATTGGATTAAGTAGTAGATATAAATATTTGGTACTCTAGAGCTTTGCAACTTTGGAGAATATTTGAGACTAGGATGAATCTACGTAGCACTGAAGTACTGAAGTGAATGACAGGCATCAGATCTACGAAATGCATGGTGACCATTGAATTAGGATAGGTTGTTCCAATAATGGTTAACTTTGATGCTTACCACTTCAAGTAAAAGGAGTATGAAACATGTAATTTTACTTGAAGGTCGATCCTTGAAGTCGTGAACTCTCATCGACCGTAGGATAAAAAGAAGACTTAGGAAATCCCGTCGACCATTGGATGAAGTAGTGGAAGGGAAGGAATATTCAACTCGACGTTGACCACTCTCGGATTACGAGGAGTCCCAAACAACTAAAAAAAATTTAGCCACAAAGTGCAAAGCCATGATCGAGGAGGGAGACATGTGGCAGAAGACAAAGATGACACA
Source organism: Picea mariana (assembly GCA_032191745.1). NCBI lineage: Eukaryota > Viridiplantae > Streptophyta > Pinopsida > Pinales > Pinaceae > Picea > Picea mariana. The sequence goes on from JASDQU010105670.1 coordinate 30,805, forward strand.
TGACCCAATCATCTGGTGACGAGTTTCAAGGTCTATTTGGCACATTAGAGATATGAAAGTCATGAATCAAGGTGACATGTGGCACCCACTAAGAAAGTGACATGTCAAAAGTGACATCAGCATGCTGTGTCACTCTGGAATTACACCCTCCAAGGATATCTCGCTTATCCTACCAACAAGCATCTCTGAAGCGTCGAAGTTCTCAATCATAAATCAATGTTAGTCGTTGATCTAAGATCCACTGGAATATCTCTTGATTGTCCAATTGAGTACAGTGGAAGGATAGGTTAAGACCGATGGTAAGTTGTCATTAGTACTTTATGACCACTTTGGTCGGTAAAACTCCAGGGGATTTGAGAAAAAAAACAAGAATGGGAATATCCCAAAGTATCAGAGTGTCGGAGCCCCAAAATAAGATTTCATTGTCTATCGAGGAGGAAGATCCATGGTAAAGATCCAAAAGCAAAAAGTAATGTGCATGAATATTAACCTGGTGGAGGAAATGTGTTTTTGATTTGGACCATTGAATGGTGTAGCTATGTGGAAAACATCTAAACTATACAAACGTATACGAAATTTAGTCTAGGAGAGTTGGAAGATTGCAAAGGTGGAAATACCGAAGGTCAGATTACTGGAGGAATTGGTTCCAGCACCAGTCATCTGATAAGTTAAAGAAGTTAATAAGGAGCGTAAAAGGGTCTAGAATTAAATAATCTCTCAGAAATTTGAATACGATCCCATGTAGGATGATAAGGGAAAAAAATAAAGTGCTAACTGAACAACACTTGGAATGAATAAGCTTGTGGTTTTGAGCCTGTGGTCACTTAAAATAAAGATAAAGCACATGGGTTTAACTCTATTTCATGTAGGAAACTCAATAATAACACCATACCAATATAGAGGGATGGTAAAATCTCAAATATGATCTGTTGGAGAAATGGGGATGCACCAAAATCATAAGAATGAAATGAAGAAGCATGAGTTTGAGTTAAAATAAATCGATCGATACATGCGATCGATTTATGAAAAGACCTCTTACTAAATTGAAAATATTTCATGATAATGTGTGAATAATAATAGAGGAATATATTAATTCTAAATTAAAAGACAAACATTTTATTCTTAATTTAAATGAAGAGGTGAAATGGTTCAAAAAAAGGGACACAATGCTTCAAATCTCACGCCAGTTGGAAGACTATATAAGAAAGAAAGAATGGTGAAGAAGAGGGTGTCTATGCAGTCCATATCAGAAGATAAAAAGCAGAAGCATAGTCCAAGAAGGAAAACTAAAGATACTTATGCAGTGTGGGTGGAAGGGAGGAGCAAGGAAGGATTCATATCCTTTTCTAAGTAAAGTGTGAAAATAAGGGAGTTGGTGCTTCCTAGGTTTGGTTCCCTAAAACAAGGGAGTTGGTGTTTCCTAGGGTTGGTGACCTAAAACAAGGGATTTGGTGCTTCCTAGGGTTGGTTCCCTAAAACAAAGGAGTTGATGCTTCCTTAGGTTGGTACCCTAGAAACAAGGTAGTTAGTGCTTCCTAGGGTTGGTGCCCTAGAGAAGGGGATTTGTGTCTCCAAGATTTGGTGCTCTAACGAGGATTTGTTTCCTTAACAATCACAAATTATTCTTTATATACTTTGTAATTCTTGTTAAGTATAATTATATAATTTATTCTTAAATACAAGTCCATTGTTGATCTATTGTGATGATAAATAGAATAACAAAGTAATAATTAATTGTTTAAAAAGGTAAAACTGATTCAACCCCCCATCTCAATATTTCCAATACATGAATTATTTTATATTCATAAGTAATTGAGGAAATAAGAAAACTCCATTTCAAATTTATAAGAGACATATTACACAAATCTCTAAAGGGACCTTTTATCAACAAAACATTGCTTATACAAGTACATAAAAAATATGAAGAAACAATCAACACAACTATAACATACAACCAATAATTACAGGAGGATCATAATAAGGTGGGCCAGATAATCAAAAAAATATGAAAAAATATCATGAATTTCCATGCACATTCAGTAAAGACGGCGAGTGCACATATGCGCAGGATAACACAATGTATAATGTCCATAGTGCATGCTCTGCATGACTGACAATTGAGCAACTTGTGTGGATGTGGAAATGACGCATTGAAGCTTTTGTTCGGGCCTCAAACACTTGTGGGGTGAAGTCGATCTCACCCATACCCAAAAATCTCCCTAACATTCTGCCTTGGGATCAGTGAAAGGATGAGAGGTACCTCCAAAGGCCTCCCCATTAACATTTGAAGCTATTTGTAAGATATCTAACCTTCCTCCTATCAATAGAGGATAATTGTATGCAAAAGATAAATAAGTTTATTGTAGTGTTATGTTGTTCAAATCTTCTTGGAGAATCCATTTTTTCTCTCAAGAATAGTTTGAGAATGTATAGCAAAGGGAAACCTTTCCACCTCCTGGGAATCTTTTCCATACATTTATTCACCATTTTCATGTTAGAATATGAGAGTAGAATCTATACCTTGAGAGATTCAATATCCCTCCCTTAGGAGGAATAGATGATTCATAAATCCCACTTTTCTACTCTCGGGGATTCACAAATCCCACATTTCACCTCTTGGTGTTCTCAATTTCAAAAGACTATTGTCTATTGGGTAACAACTATTTTTGTTCAATGTATTGCATCTCTTGTTGATAGTTGTTTAATTCATGTTTCTTTGTTTCTCATTTTCTTTTTATTTGATACTTATTTCATTGTTTGTAGGCCTACTAACCTCCTAACCATCATTCTGTGTTGTTTATCTAGTCCAACTAAGAAATCAAGGGTCCTCTTTTTTCTCACCCAAGTGACAAAAGGAACCCAATAGTTTGGAAACCATACTCGAGATTAGGGATCAAATTTCTCCCCTTTTGGACTCTTAGATCTTCTATTCTCACTTTTTTTTGTTTGCAGGGTCCAAAACTGGCTCAACCTTCCCTTAAGGAACTACAATTCATTCCTCTGTTAGAGGATTTCATTTTAAATTTTCGGCCCTCCATTTTTCTGTGTGTGTGTGGGTTCGGAAAAAGCAGTCATGTGGTAGGCACAGAACCATTCATCTACTTATTTTTCATTTCACGTCATATTCCCACTTTGCGCGTATATCTATTCATAATCTCTTTTTCACCACATTGCAAGGGATTTTGAGGCTAAGTTTCTTTCCATTAGTTTATATTTATTTTATGCACTTTGTAAAATCCATAAGAAGTAGGATTGGGATTCATTATTGCATAAATAACTTAGTCACACATAGACTTCTAGGGGGGTTAAAAAGAACCATAATATCTTTTGATTTCCTTGGTTGCCACATTGATGGCTTAAAGTTTATCATTTGAATTTCATGAAGAATATATTCTTTTACAAAAACAACACACTAATTCGGGACTAGAAGGATATTCTGAAAATCTTGGAGTATGCTCTTTCCTTTCACCCTTGTGTGATTTTGGAAGTCATACGAAGATATTTCTTGAAGAAACCTCCATATCCCTTTAAAATCAACCATTTTAGGAGAGGCCAATACCACTTAGCTCATTTTTGAATCATAATCACAAAGAATTGTAAGGGCCCACACATTCCCACATGTGCACAATCTTAGGATAGTTTCAAATTCATAGAGTAAATCACTTAGGAAGTTTAAATCATTGTAAGGTCCCACACATTCCCATATGTTCACAATCTAGGAATAGTTTCAAATATTTCTTGTATTAGATAACATTCTAGGGAGATTAAAGATCAAGCGTAAGGACTCATATGTCCACCATGCTAGTTACCTAGGGATTTGTCAATTTTTGCAAGGATTGTTTGTGAAATATAGTAAGTTAGAAGTAAGAAACAATTGTAAAGTACCAAGAGATATCCACATGAAAATTTTTTCTCTCTTAACTGATTAAAAATTCATCACTCACCATCACTTCTTTCACACATCACATATTCAAAATATTTTTTTCATTAGATACTTGAAACCGTAGTATGCTTTTCTCACGCTCATAAGCGATTTGGGAAGGTTGGAAGGGATTCATTTGTTTAGTAAAAATGTTTTTTTTTCATATCATTTTTAAATCAACGAGGTTGGCCCATGACCCCAACCTCAGTTTCCAATATTACATCCTAAAAGAAACCATAAACAACCCACTTCTAACCTCCACAGGAGGAAGAAAAGTGGGTTTTGACCCCACTGTTAAGTGCTTTTTTTGAGGTCCAGTGCTATTTGAGAGGAATAACATTACGTTGGATAGGAAACATGCATTATTTTTTTTTATATTCCCCTACACGTAGTCAGAAAAAGAAACCAAACTACAAGTTACTTTTTTTTTTGTATGTATGATTCTTGCCATTTGATTACATGCAATTTATGAATACATTGTCTCGGTAATTTGTAAATCACTTATTATTCTTCTCATCACCATCATCACACATCCACATATAGTCTAGAATAATAGGGGAACCACAACATCCCCATCATTCTAGGTGCTTGAGAAACCTCCCCCCAATCTTGGGAGGTATCCCCCACTTGGTTCATACATCAACACAACCATAACAAACATCAGTTAGTGCTACAATTCTAGGATCAGCATTACTTGTACCCACCTTTATTAGTACCACTATCCTAAGCACTTCACCTACCAATCCTCCACCAGAAGGAGGTGGAACTCAACCTTCATCACAACCTACAAAATCTTGACCATCCTCACAAGGAACATATTCTCAACCACAACATACCATGGTTGATTCTTCCCCATCCATGCCATACTCGACATCTCTCAATATCCCATATTTGACCAAACTAACGAACGATCCCATATTACATGGCCCCACTTGGAAAAATATTCCCACTAAACTACCTTTTGACATTCCCAAATTCAAAGGAAAACTAGGAGAAGACCCCGCCAATCACATTATATCTTTTCACCTGTGGTCTTCTTCAAATAACATTATGGAATATTTAATTCTCTTACGACTATTCCAAATAATCTCATTGGTCCCTCTGCTAAGTGGTATGTGGATGATAAATTCGGGTCCTACTCAACCTTTGAGTCATTGTAAAAATCCTTCTTATCCTTATTCCAACTCCTAGTGCGCCACGACACTGGATTAGAGATCCTATCAGAGTTAAAACAAACCTCAAACATCCATATCACTGATCACATCCATGAATGGTGAAGAAGAATAAGTATTTTCAAATCATATACCATCCCATAACAATGACTAGATTAGTTCCTCAAATAACTAGTCCCTCTCCTCGCCAAGGATGTCACCACTACTTTCCCTCAAACTAAAGATGAGTTCATCACCAAGGCCCAACAATTTGACTTAATTTACTCTCAATTGGGGTACCTTTTATATAGTGTTACCTGATTCTCCTTTCCCTATACCATTTGGTAATAACAAACCCAAAACATCTCATGTTGCCAATGGGTTGATAGGGTCTGTGACCCATAATCAGTCACATGCTCAATTAGTACCCATGTTTGGGTCCAATCCATACCAACAAAAATATGGGTTTCCCCCATATTTTTGTTNTAATCATGGCACTCCCCCTCCAATCACGGGACCACCAATACCTACACCCCCCAATCACCCAGTGCCCATACAACATACAGTCCCTTTTTCATCCACAACATATAATCATAAACCTATGGGAGGAACCTCCACTTCATACAACCAGTACGAACCTCCCCAAGGTAACCCTCTATCCCTTCCTTGGCCTTTCTCAACCTGTTTCCCCAACACATGGCCAACAACAAGCAAAGGTGAATTTTATCCAACCTTGTCCTATTCAACAAGTTTAAGATTTTGAAAATTTGAGCATGTCCAATCCCCCTCATCAGCACAACAACCAGAGAAAGGGAAAGAATAAAAACCAAGGATAAGGGGGAAACCCCCAGCAGGGGTAATAAAAAACCAAGCTAACCACAACCCCCAAAGGGGAAATAAAAATGGATAACCATGCCTAGGAAGGAATAATAAACTTCAAACCCCAATTGTTAGGTACCTCAATAGATATGAAAAAATACTTCATAAATAACCAAGGATCAACTAAACCATTCATCAATAATAAAATCATTCGGAATGTCGTGACCCTCTTTTTCTTCTCTGAAAAAATAGAAAAAAAAAATCCCACAATTCTTGTCAAGGAAAGTGCTTTGATACCTTTTGTTAAGAACCAAACATTGAATACATATATACCACAATAGTTCCACAAATCAATATATAATAAATACACTTGATTATGAGAAAACCCTTGAGGTAAAGTAACATCATATATTAATCCTTATGGAAGGAGAACACTCCTCAAGAAATCCTTGTGTGTACGATAACAATATACTTGACTATCCTTCAATACATTGCTTACATTTCTGTATATACCATTCTCTATCTTCTAAGAACATTCTAGAGAAGGAATCTTCTAGAAAGCCTATTTATTAGATATATATATAACTACCATAATGGGCCTTATTTAATTATATAGCGGACCTAGTCCACCTTACATTGAATGGACTCCACTAATAATACATAACCACATTCCCATTGGTTACCTCCCTAGGTACCCCATATTACCTCTCTAGGTATACTACATTCCATCCCCCTTCACATGTTTCATCCTCGAAACATGTGAGGAAACCATACAATATGACCGGATAAGCAATGTAGCCAACCGATACCAAGTATGACCATCCATCCATCCTAATGAAAGCCAAACATGATGTCTAAATGCTTCCTTGTCACCTTGATCTTTCTTTGCATCATGTCCGAGTTGCCATTGCTCGAGCCTGATATCTTCTTCCAGTGCTAGTATCTTTCTGTGCACCTCTTGATTGGTTTCCTTTCTGGTTCTCTCTTGATGCATAAGTGTGTTGATTCTCACACCCTTTCCTTGATGACTATTGTTTCTTGATATGACGTGGATGGTGATATACAACAACTGTAGGAAATTGTTCTTTTTTCTTCAAATCTATAACATATTGTTCCTTTGAGTCAAGGACCTCCTTAGCTTCTTTATTGGGTCCTTCTTGTTTCTTCGTTTCATCTCCTTCTATAGACTCTGCCTCTAATTCAACTTCAGACTCTACAATAACTTCTTTTCTTACCTCCATGGGCCCTTCTTTTGTACTAATATACACATCCTATAATGTGATTTTATTTTTGTTCTACCACAAATTAAAAAACTTATTTTTCACATTAATATTAATTGTACCAACTGAGTTCATCCAAGGATATCCCAAAACAATATCCACATCATCGATATCTATACATATTTATCCATACTGATCTTCAAATCTTTAAAAATTTGAACATTTTCACTCATTACTTGTGTGCCTTGAATATTATTTGTAGGAACTTGCAGTCTATTAACCAATTGAATATTGATAAAATTATGCATGCGACTAGGGTTAATAGAAATGATAACCTTCTCCTTATGAATACAGCCATGAACATGTAATATAAAGTTTCCACATGAAAATACACATGTGGTTCTCTCTTCATCCTTACACTTTGTATGATACCACTTATCTAAAATTACTTTTTCAAATCCTTCATCTGAAAGTGTCATCATCTTAGCATAGTCCAATGATTTCCACCATACCTTAGCATCATCTTTGAAACTAAGGAGTAACATAAGTTTCCAATAATTTTTCCATGATGACTTTTCTTTTAAGATTCAATGATTTATTCAATACTAGGTCCATCCTCTTTTCCAATAAAATGTATTTTTATTTGAAAACCCAAAAAATAGAACTAGGGTTTATAAAATAACTCATTGTGCAAATTGTGACTTTTTCTCGAAAAACCCTAAAAATTTGGTGAATTTAAAATGTTGATAACTTCACTTTCCAGACTCCATTTCGATTTATTTGTTTTTTGAAATTGGTTATTTTTCTGAGAGGAATTCAAATATCTAATTTTTTTGGCCAAATTATGCTCAGAAATTTTCAAATATGAACCTGAAGTGTGTCACCCTCTTTTTTCCCTAGAAAAAATATGCAAAAAGAGACAAAAAAAAATTCCCTTCTCTAGCCAAGGAAAGTTCTTTGATATAATAAATGGTAGTTTCCCTATGGCAGTTGGATATAATAAATTTAAGAGGACTTCTTAGAAGGTTCCACTTCTATAAGGTTCCCCCTCTAGAATTTTCTTAGGTAGTGGGTAGTACTATATAAAGAGGTTGAAGAAATGTAATGAAACAAGAAAATAAGTATTGTATTTGGAGTGGTAGCTCAATAGGAGGATGCCCCCTTTGAAGAGGCAAGTGAACATGAGAGGATCTCTTCCATAATAAGATTCATTGTATTTTGTTTCCCTACCATAAGGGTTTGATAATAATAAAAGTGTTGTTCTTCTATATTTTTCTCTGAATATTTGTGGTGTTTATGTATGCAAGTATTTGGTTCTTAAAAATTGGTATCATAGCACTTTCCTTGGCAAAAATTGTTGGAATTTGTTTTTCTATTTTTTCATATTTGTTTCGGAGAAGAGCGAGAGGGTCGTGACATTCCGAATGATTTATTCATATTTATGTGAAAATTTTGCAGAAACTAGTTGTAAATTTGAGTTCCTCTCAGAAAAACACCCAATTAAAAAAACAAATCATCCAAAATGAAGTCAAGTAAGTGAAATTATCGCCATTCTAAAATATGCAATTATTTCATGGTTTTGGGTGGACGACCGTGCAATTTTTCTGATTTTTTTAGCACTTGGGTAGAATTTTCCAAAACAAATTATATATATGAGTTCCTCTTTAAAAAATAGCTTATTTCAAAAACACAATCACTCAAATCGAAGCTATGGAAGTGAATATATCACTGATTTAAAATCAATCATTTTTGGGGGGATTTTTGTGATGGTGGCGGGACTGCAGAGTTCATAACTTTCCACATGGTGCACAAATTGCTACCAGATCAGACCCATTTGATAGAGAATTTTTAGATATATTTTTTGGAATCTTATATGTGGTATTTCAAATGGATATTCACTCTCAAATCATGAAATCCATCAAGACAACAATTCAAGATTTCAAAGTTGAAATGCAATATATTCAAGAGCTCAAAGTTGAAATGAAACATATTCAAGAGGATGTATTCAAGAGTCCAAACTTGCAAGGAAAGAAAGGTATATTATGGAAGAACATTATCAAGAAAGAAATTATTGGTATGATTATGAGGATAATTGTGATGATTGGTATATGGATATTTGTTATATTTGGGATGACAACCACTTTCACATTTTATTTGATGACTCTACTCCACCTTTTGTAAAGAACAATATGTAAAAAATTAGGAGCCAGTTATGATTACCAACGTCCATCCTACATATTATACAATGGTTATATTCCTTCCAGATTCAGCTACGACCCTTTCCCACTATGTGGATGGATCTTTTTATTTGGATCCACATGACATGTGTCAATCTTTGGAGCATCAATTTCAGTTGGTTATTGGGTTTAGATATCTTTGACACGGAGTTCACATGAGCACTTGGACATGGGACCCTAGTTTACAAAGGCGGTTGGACTACTTCATCATGGTGGCTTTCATTTCTACATGGGACCCTGATTCTCTAGTCTACTTCAACTCTATGATTGACACTTATCCATGGGACCATGGTATATGATTGTACACCCTTATAAAAATCATTGAGGGAAATGCTTTCATAAGGGGGAGGGAATGATAGGTAGCTAGAGAGGTAATGGGGGGCCCGAAGACCCCATATTGATCATAGTGGAGGCCATTCAATGTAAGGTGGACTAGGTCCATTATAGTATTAAATAAGGCTCACTATGGTAGTTAGATATATTAAATGTAAGAGGACTTATTAGAAGGTTCCAATTCTAGAAGGTTCCTCCTTTAGAATGTTCTTAGGTGGTTGGTAGTACTATATAAAGAGGTTCAAGCAATGTAATAAAGAAGGAAGAGAAGTATTTTATTTGGAGTGGTAGCGCAAAAGGAGGATGCCCCCTTGAAGAGGAAAGTGAACAGGAGAGGATCCCTTCCATAATAGGATCCAGTGTATGTTTTTCCCTGCCATAAGGGTTTGATAAGAATAAAAGTGTGTTTATTCTATATTTTTCTCTGATTATTTATGGTGTTTTCGTATGCAAGTATTTGGTTCTTAACAATTTACCATTTGCATTGTGTTGAAAGTATGACCATTAAAACCATCATTTTTCCTAAATAGTTGATTACAAATTAATGAAGGAAGTTATGAATCTGTCATGCCCTACTACACCCCAAGGTCCACAACAGCTACCTCCCAAATACATGCCACCACAACCACCGACGACTCTTCAAAATATGATCCTTCACCAAGGTATCATCAACATATTACCAAAAACTTCCCCCCACCCACAATAGAGAGGATAGTTCCCTTAACCCAACCAACCATAAACTAATAATTTAACGGATCATAATATCCTCCTCAGCACCGAAGAGGAAATCCTCTTACAAACCCAGAGTATCCAATATGGAATACCATCATACTCCCCCACCCACCACCTTTGAGTCCCCTTTTATCAGATAAATCAGTAGGTGTGGACACTAACAGATCTCCTTGGATCCACCTGGATCTAGAACAAAATAGGACAGGACATGACTCTTTCTCTAAGTTGTGGTCATTGAATCTACTACTAAGAAGGAATGAGTGACATACCTTTATATCACTTCCTTAGGTCTCTGTTGTTCCCTCTTCACTCTGGTGCTCTTGTAAAATCAGGTCCAAGACTACACAAACCAACCCAAGTGAAGATAGCAAAGTATATTCAATGTGAACCTATGCATATGATCAAGGAGTTATGCAATAAAATAAGAGTGATTTTATGGGAAAGGGATATGTCGATGTATTATATTAAAATTAAAGTAGAAGATACAACCATATTGCCTTGATGTCACAAGATTCCTTTCAGTAACCCTTGGTTCCAACACACACACTTGCTCTACATTTGCATGAAGAAGATCCAGTACAACTTGATAGACCAAATAGAGTCTTCAAGCTTATGTCCAAAAAGAGTTCTTCACACAATTCTTTCACCAATTCTTCATTCAATCTTGCTTAACCTTTCCCATGAGAAACCTTTCAATATATAGGAGAATGAGAGATGGTTAAATGGATGAGGATGATCCCACTAAATCTAAGAAGTCAGTAGGATGCCAACTATTCGAATGCCAACTCATTTTCTAGAATATTCCCTTCTAGAACCTTCATGACCTCTTCTCTTTTCCAAGCTTTGAAATAGGTTCGCACCATACCTATAGAGCAGGCTGCAAACAATTCACACCCTAAGTATGGGTTGCCTGCGAGAATGAAGGATTTTCACACTCTATAACATAGGCAACCTACAAACTCATCTTAAAAATGTGTTTTTAGGAAGAAGACAACAATCACTTTTCTCAGGAAAAAAGTCCTTGTGGGAGCTCGAAATACATCACTTGTAGAGACATCACCAGAGTGACCAAAATAATGTGTAACAGAATGTCCCCCAAAGTATGAGGCTGGAACTTGTGACAATCGAAGTACTTTGTAACATGCGTGTGTGTGTCAGACTCAAGGAGCACACCTAATTGGAAACCTGTAAACAACCAAGCATCTGCAGAATATAATACCAGGTCTGAGGTAGGCATTCTCATGCTCAGATCACAAATGAATGGAATCATAAATGTAGGTCATGGCCACCAATCATACACCGTGGATCCATGTCATAAAAATGCTACATAGCCACTAGGAATACACTGTGGATCTATGTGAGAAGACTTGAATTAAGACATAGACACGTGACATACAAAGTGGATCTATGTGCCGATACAAACCATACATGCTCCATCGCAGCCTGGATCAAAAAGATTAGACCCAGGGTCTTCACTCCCGTCACCTGAAAGTATGAATCTAGCCATGTGATTACATGTGTTGAAGTCGAACATGGTAGAAACCACTTGATTACCAGTCATTGATGAAAACTGTTAATAAGTGTGAGGGAAAACATCGTTGATGTCAATGACTCCCAAGGTATCGAAGTACAATCTGAACGAATGCGAATGAATGAGCTGAAGTCAAGCACTCAGTGGAATCTCTCGATCAAGGATCAATGATGTGAAACCCCTGTCGAAAGCAAAGAGACCTACCATTAAGGCATGCAGGTTCTAAGGTAATAAATGATTTATAAGTCTCATTTCCGGATAATGAGTTGGAGTCGACATGAAATAAGTAACAGATTTTGAGGGTGAAACAAAGAATGAATACGGGTTGAAACATACACAAGGAAGGCAGACATAGTAAGAATTGACAACTACAGATGGTCGACTCAATAGAGGGCTCATTCAAACTTCTCTTGAACATATGAACGACACGACCAAGGACTTGGCAACACTAACTAAAAGATGACCCAAGATATGACCTTGTAGCAAATCAAATGAGAGATGAACGGATTTCCCAACCCATATTCTAATGACAAATAGGGGGTGTCATGTTCAAGAGCGACGCTTACTACCATTAATACGAATACGAAAACATATCCCTTTCCCAAAATTTCCCCCACCATCTCTGGCGAGTACCTCTTTATTTTTACACAAGCTCGAGGAGGATAACATATGCTTGTTGATGTAAGATCATCCTTCAGATGAGTCTCTTGGAGTATATTTAACGAACCCTAGGAAGGAGTGGTTCAGTCCCATTATGGGTCTTTCGATGTTTGTTTAACGAGTCTAATGATAGAAAACTCAAGGATTTTCATGTTTTGAGAGTCTGAAAAGCATTTAAAGAGAAATCTCACAGTTCCTTTTTTGTAAAGTAGTCTGATGAGACCAAAAAAGAGATAAACTATCACTCAACAGATGTTTTCTTTAAATACTTTAACGAGCATGAAAAGAACAACGTCGCTTGACAATCTTTTCATTTTTATGGAGCGTGAAAAAATCTTAAAGGATACTCCCCTACGTTCATCATTTTTCGTGTTACCATAACGAGTATGAAAAGATGAGAAAAAGTATACTTAGTTACATTCTCATATATTTTCGAGCGCGAGAATGAATGAAGACTGAGCTCGAGGTTTTTCCTACAAAAACCCTAAAAAAATAGTTGTACATGTGACAAAAAGAAAAAACACCCGTAACCCCTTGTTCGGACTTCGAAGTTGTTATATCTGTGAAAAACCATACTCACAAGTCTATTAGGGTATTAGGTTTTATACGCAAAGCAATAAAAATAATATAAAAAATCAATCAGAAATAGTAAAAAGTGAATAAATATGGGTGAAAAAGACTTTTTACCATTTCATTATTACTTTGCCAAAAACTTGTCCAACATACCTCATTTTCCCTCAAAAAAAAATTCTCGATTGCAGGAGGTACAAGCGATCATTCGACAAATGGTTTCAGCCAACGAGGTAATCTCTTGATTCTCCAACTTTTCCATGGTTTATTTTTGGTTTTTATTAGCAATTTTTAGAGTTTTGAGTCCATTTTAGGGTTGGAACATGCGCTCAATAATTCTCGCAAGTGGACCATGTGGGACCTATGAGAATATAAGATTCTCGCAGGTGGGATTTGGGGCACCTGTGAGAATATCGTAGTGTGCAAAAGGTTCACCTACAGGGGTTGAAATATGGATTTTAATGTGTGGTTTTGCTCAATAAAAATTATGCAAGAGTTTAAAACAAGTTGTTGACTTCCCTCTCATGGCTCTTTTGAAGGTGTTTGACCATCACGATGTTGGAATGGAGATAAAGGGAACATGAGTAGGAGGATGCCATCATCAGGAATGACCCGAGTACAGTCGCTTCCCTTCAGGAGTGTGGGATCTTGAAATTTTTCAGGATCCCAGGCATGAGAGACCAACTCATGTTGTTAGAATACCTGGTCCACATGTGGGACGTGGATCAATAGTTATTTCATGTGGGAGTCCATACGCTGACACTAGATATCGAGGATATCTATTTTCTAACGAGGTTGTTAAAATGTGGATACCATACAACTTTGACCGGAGGTAGAGGCAATGGACTTCCTATGAGTGAGTATGTTCGCCAATATTGTGTTTCCGAGGCAGAGAGAAGCAAGGGTAACGTTTCCATTTGGGAGGTCCAAGATCTGACCCTACGGAATATCTTATTTACTATTGCATGCATCGTTGGGAGCACGGCTCCGCACATGGCTCTCCAGAGCTATTTCCAATACTCCATAGAGTGCGCAAAGCCCCAGGTTTTCAACTGGTCAGACGCAGTATGAAGAGACAACTGACGAAGTGAAGAATGGGTGACTTGAAGCAGTTTGGGTATGGGTCACTTTTGGTGTCATTCTTTCTCAAGAGGATCCCACTACTGTGACTACAGGTTGATTGGGGTTTACCAGCCCCACAGGATCCGAGGATGCTGAGGTGGTGTAACCTCATGGCTCGACACATAGCAGGTTCTATAATCAAGTATAATGATTCATTTTTTTACTGGTTGAGGCCCCAGATGCTGATGATCGACGATTATGCATATGTGGGTTTGGATTTCTGAGGGGATCTGGATTTAGTCCTGCCTGAAGATGCTTAGTGGGGTGACTTAGGTGAGAAGTACACATTTTTTTCTTTTTAAATGCTTTTGCAAATTTTATCATATGAAATGTTTTTATGTTTATCTAAGGAATAATCAAAAAATTTCTTTTTGATGACACAGATGTGGTGCCATATCGACCTCCAGGAACATCTCCCATTCAAAGGTGAGGAGAAGTGGCTCCAGTGTTGAGATGGGATGACAAGGACTACGAGGCAGTGGAACAGAACTTAGAGGGGTTGACCGCATATGTCTCAGAAATTTCTATTGGGGAGATCCCAAGATTTTAGCAGTGCCATACTGTGGGTGTGTCTGAGTCTCTCAGTCTACTTCTCCGTAGGGTAGCCCGAGCAGTTGTGTGTCATCATGAGCATCATCTGCGATGCTATTTTGTAGAAGCTATAGGCTTCATATTTTGAGATTTTGATCCTTGGACATAAACTTTTTGTAAAACCTTTTGATCGTTATATACATATATACGGCTTCTACCGACTTATTTTGTGTTGTGTTATACATGTGACGTGTGATTGGTTTATAAATGTCCCAAATGTCTATCAAACACATAGTTAGCTAAGGCATCAGTCAATGTATTTAGACATCTAGGAATGTGTTGATATTCGATATAATCAAAATAATGTTCCAAGAGGCGAATTCATAAATATACCTGTAATAAAGTAGGACTTCGAATAGCATAGACATTACTTAACTGTAGTACTACTAGTTGTGAATTGAGTCATATAACTAGGTGGTAGATATCAAGTGAAATACCATGAATCAACAATTCGATGACGGTGCTATATTCTACAATATTATTGGTCGCATGACCGAGGCACACACCTTGTAGACTGATAAGTTCATTTGTAGGGGCATAAATTACCCATGCAGCAGAAGCAAGGTTCTGAGTACTACGACTAGTGCCAATGGTGAAGCCAATGTGTGGTAGCGAAGACTCCAACATATAGAAACCAAGAAAAACAAAAGATAAGCAGTCGAGGGAAAAGACCAAATAATGAAAAATCATACTAAAGTAACACACAAAAAGTATGATACAATAAAATACAAGCACTCATGCACAGGTGATCTTAAGCTTAGTACTTCTTTAAGTACAACCCATTTCTGGGTTCACTCAAAGGGATACCATCGTAGTCTACCAACTCATAAGCTCCTTTCTCCAAAACTCATCTGACGATAGAAGGACCTCACCACATAGCTTCAAATTTTTTGTCTTCTAGCATATCCTGATCTTGTTCGTAAAGAAGAACTAGATCACCTTCGGAGAAAATGTGTGGCTTGACATGTTTTTCATATTGGGCTTTGACGCGTTTCTTCTGGGCTTCTATAACTAGGGTGGCATCGCGAAGGGTTTCATCTAATTGCATGAGATACAACAAATGTTCTTCTTCGGCAGAAGTGTTTGGGAGAAGTTTGACGGCTAGTTTTAGGGAGGGTATCTCACATTCAATCGGCAAGATGGCTTCTAGACCATAGACTAACTGGAATGGTGTAAACCCGGTAGTAGACTTAATGGATGTCTTATAAGCCCACAATGTTGAAAACAACATTGTATGCCAACTCATTTTGTGAATCCCTATCATTCGTCGAAGCATGGTAATGAGGATTTTGTTTATTGCTTCAACTTGGCCGTTGGCTTGTGGGTAATAGGGTGTTGAGTTTTCATGGTGAAGACCCAATGTTTCAGTGAGTTCGGACATCATGAAGTTTCTAAAGTGGCTACTGTGGTCAGTAACGATAGCTTGAGGAACACCAAATCGAGCAATGATGTGATTGAATATAAATAATGCTGTAGTCCTTCCAGTATTGTCAAATGTTGGCATCGCCTTGGCCCATTTCATAAAATAATCTACGGCTACAATAATGTATCCATGCCCCCCGGTCGAGTGAGGGTGACATGTCATAAAATCGATACCCCATTTCAAAAAAGGACCAACGGAGACCACAGGGTGTAGAGGAGTAGGGTGTGATTGTATTTTATTGTTGTAGGTTTGGAAAACATGGCATTTTTGGACAAAAGTTATACAATTGTTGAATAAAGAAAGCCAAAAATACCCCGCTCGTAAGATCTTCTGGGAAGTAGAATACCCATACATGCGACCACCACATGGTTCAGAATGGCAGTCATTTAGGGATTTCTTGGCTTCGCCAAACGTGAGGCATCGTCAAAAAATGGAGTCAATCCCACAACGATAAAGAGTATCACTGAGGATAATATACTGACGGGCTTGGTAGCGTATTCAACGGAGGTCAGTGCTAGAAAAATTGGGCCAGAAAGTTTGGGTCTAGAGATATATGATGATATCTCCATACCAAAGGTCATCGGAACTAATCAAGAAAAGGGATTCATCGGGTAATGAATCTTCTGCTACATTTTCCGTCTCAGAGCAGGGAAGGTTGCATGTCAACTCGGAAAACACCAAGGATTTCTTGGACTTAGCATGTTCTAATTCGAAGTCAAACTCCTGGACTATTATGATCCATTTGGATTATTTTCCCCCTAGCAATTGGCGTTTGAGAATGTGTTGCATAGGGTTGTAGTTAGAAATCACCATAGTCTTACGTAAAAGGATATAGTGTCGGAAACATTGAACAACTTGGATGGCTACCAAGGCCAGTTTTTCAACATGTAAATACTTTTTTTCGGTAGTCGTGAGACTCCGAATTAAGTAATAAATGACATGCTCATCATGATTATCATCCTCCTGGACTAGAACCATAGTGATGGTATAGTCTGAGTCTGCGAGGTAAAGGAAATAATCCCAACTGTAATCAGGTGGGAAGAGTAATGGGGTATGTGTTAAAGATAGTTTCAAAGCTTCGAAATCTTTGTCAGCAGTGGTATCTGATACGAAATCAAAACCTTTCTTGAGCAGTTGCGTAAATCCAAGAGTTAGCTCAGCATAGTTCGAGATGAAACGATGGATAAAGTTCTCCTTCCCTTGAAAAATTTGTAATTGGTGAAGTGAGTAAGGAGGAGGGAGATTGAGAATCACCTCGACCTTCAAAGGATCTACCCTGATCCCTTGATGTGAAACAATAAAGCCCAGAAGTCAGCTGAATTCTACACAAAAAACACATTTGTGGGGATTCAAGCATATATGGTAAAACCGACATCGAAGGAAAATGGCGTGGAGGTGTATTGGATGATCTAAACGGTGCATGGAATGAGAGGGTAAGTCATCGAGATATGGATACACAATGTGCTTTATATCATGAAAGGCATAAGACATAGCACGTTGAAAAGTTGCACTGGCATTCTTTAAATCAAATGGAAGTTTCTGGTAGGTGAAAGTGCCCCAAGGACAAATAAAAGCGGTCTTGTGTTGGTTCACAGGTACGATATTGATTTGATTATATTCGGAGAAACCATCCATTAGAGAGAAGATTTCACTTTCGTCACAATCATCAATGATTTGGTCAACGAAGGGGGTAGGAAAGTTGTCTTTAGGACAAGCTTTGTTAATGTCTCTATAATCAATGCACATGCAGATTGTGCCTTGTTTATTGTCAATCGGAACAAGATTGGAAACCCAGTCAGTTAGAGCCACAGGGTAAATAAAGCCAGCTTTGAGAAGTTTCTCAACTTCATGCTTGATAGTGGCTGCTTTACGTGGATGGACCAGACAAAGTCGTTGCCAGATGGGTTTAGTGCTCGGGTATGTCTTAATCTCATGTACCACAATGTCGGGGTCAATCCGTGGCATTTCTTTATAGCTCCATGCGAAGATGTCACGAAATTCTTGGAAAAGAGACTTGTAGGTGACAACTTTTTCATGGGAACACGAAGCTCCGATATGCACATTTTCGAGAACTCCAGGTTTTATTGATATGTCGAAGGGGATGGTGGTTGAGATATTACTTAAGTTCCCTTCATAGAACATATCGTGTGTAGACTCGAGAATGGTAGAAATGATGAAAACGGTTGACGGGTCGAGATTCGTTGGTAACCCTCGATGGCATGTTGTTCCAGGAAGAGGATGGAATGATGGTGTCCATCGTCCCAAGGGGTATCTTCCATGGACATAATAGACATAATCATCTTGTCTGTAGGAAAAATGACACGGAATGGATCCAGAGATAAATCTCCAAGAGAGGGGGTAGAAGGGGTTGTCGATTGAATGGCTTGATAAGCGGATTCAACCGGACTCAAAGGCATTTCATTTCCATAATGAAGATGATTGTTTGGGTTGGGTACCATCCACGGGTTGTAAGACGCAGGGGTTCCATGGACAGAGGTGGAGATTATGTTGATCAAGGCGACAAATGAATGTGGAACATCGGGTGGTGGAATGGGGAAAGTACCCATCAAAGAGGAATCTTTAAGAAGACCAACGCTAATGTTCTCATATCTAGGGGGGGGTTTCAATGAAAGGTACGTTGTCGGTACATGCATCAGAGTGAACGAAGGCCAATTGGTCTACGGTAACTACTTTTCCTTGATGTGGGAAATGCACGATAGGGAAAAGAGTGGACACAACTACACGCATGGAATCGATCTCGCTACGGCCAAGTAGAAGGTTGTAATCGAGAGGAGCGTCAAAGACCTCCACTTCAACATTGACCGTTTTTCCTTCTAATGTAATAGGCAATGAAGGGAGGGCACCGTAAGGATCAAAACCAGAGCCATTGAAGGTTTTGAGTGTGTTGTGGGATTCAGTTGAAGGAGTAGAGCCGATGGCTTTCTAGCAGGTAATATACATGACACATGTCAAGGCACCCTCATCAATAATTGTTCTACAAATGTTTTTGTCGGAGACAATAACTTGTATTTGGAATGCAAGTTGAGGGGGTAACCTTGGAATGTGATCTTCCAAGTCAAAAATTATTAAATTTGTATCCGTAGGGTCGATTCCACCAATAGCTTTCAACAGTTCCTTACGTTTTATAGGACAACTCTAAAGTACTTTGAAGGCTAACATCGTGGATGGTGCTTGGGCCAAATCTTCGACAATACTATAGTTCTGGGCAGCACGTGCATGAGGATTGAAGGAATATTTTCAAATAACACCCTTTGGGGGAGGGAGAAGTATTGTATCTAGGCTTGGTCATTCGAGATGAAGAGGACCGTTGGTAGGTGGATTTGTGGGATATGGTTGGACCAACAAAGGAGGTATTGCGTCGACCTTCTCTTTGGAGAAAGAATAATCTTTGGCTCGAGTGATAAGTGTGATGTCATTCTTCTTTGAATCACCTATACACATTAAGACATAGGATGTATTGGAGGGGGAAGGTTGGTTATGAATGACCAATTGGGCCTGTTGTTGAGAAGGGAAGGATTGTGGCAACACGGCTAGAGTGGGGGTTTTTGGGGTCCCTTGAAGGAACTTAGTAACCTCGGCTCCTCGTGGGAAATCCTCAGTGTAGTGATGATCACCATAGATAAGACAAGGGTATCGGGGTTTTCTCTTATCCTTATCATCAACAGGTGGTGTTTTGGTTTTCTTAGATTGCGAAATATTTTTATCCTCCTCATTCTTACCCTTTCCTTTTTTGGATTTATTTGTACCGGTGGGGGCAGATTGAACAGGGTTCACCTGAGAAGTCTTGTTGGTGGGAGGGGTAGGAGATGGAGCATTTTGAACATTAGAAGGAATGGATTTGGGTTTGTTGCTAGAGGTTTGGGCGGAATGAGGTTGGGCATGGAAAGTGTCAATCACACCGTCCGCTGCATGAGAAGCAATAGGAGTAGTTGAAGTAGTAGAAGTAGAAGGACAAGGTGCATCAGGGAATAAGTCGTAAAGAGTACCCATTTGTGAGTAAACGAGGTCGAGGTATTGAGCAGGACTGATTGCCTGTTCTTCTGTGAGAACTCCACCCATGGCAATGTCACGAACGATGTCGTTCACGAATTATTTTTTGAACCACTCTGCCAACAACTAATCAGTAATTTCGAGTTTGATGAGACTTCATTTTCGTCACCACTCATGAATGTGATCATAGATATGACTGGCTTTGGTTTATTTGAAAAAAATCAAAATTTCAGTTCCCATTTCGTAGCGGATCTGTAACTGGTAGTGGGTGAGGAAAGTGATAGTGAGGGTGTTGAAGTCGATGAAGAATCCTCATGGTAATTCTATATACCACTTCGCGGCAGAACCTATGAGGGTTCGTTGAAAAAGGCGTAAATGAATAGAGTCATCCATCAAGGAGTTGGATGAGCACCAAAGGTGAAAAGTCATTACATGATTGCTTGGGTCCTCTCCTAGTTTACCATTGAATTTAGGGATGTCGGATGGCAGTTTGGCCGGTATGGTGGGCCATTGAGGAGTGTGATGGATCAAATCATTTAAAATTCTCAACAAATCAGGGAGGTCCAGGGTGGCTAAGAAGGGTAATTGTTTATTCACATGTGGGTATTGGTGACTTTGGGGAGGGAGTCTTGTCAGTAGACCAGTGGGACCATAAGCAATTTGCATATAATGAAAAGATCTGGGAAGATTTGGTTGTTGGTGTGGAGGCAAGTAATTCATATGGTTTTACCCTTGAGAAAGGGCGTGGGGTTCAGTGTTTGAGCCCCAAATAAGATTGGACGTGCCTGGATATGGTTGGCCTGTACTAGGGGGTATGAAGGAGCTAGCTTGTGGTTGTTGCCCCCCAATTGAGTGAGGATTATTTTGAATAAGATAATTCCAATATTGGGCCAAGGATGGAGGTATGTTTTGTCCATAGGGCATGGTCGGTGGGGGTTTCCCTCCAATTGGGGGTTGCGTCCCAATTGGGATTTGTCCTACAAAAGGGGATTGGGTTTGGCCTCCTTGGTGAAATTTTCCACCTACAGGAATCTGGTAATTAGGTGTGAAAGATGAGATTGTGCCACTAGGGTCAGTGCCTCTAATAGAGGATGGAAGAGGTCCTTTAAAAAGGGGTCGAGGAAGTGCTAGAATGAAACCGGGAGTGAGATGTTGCCCAGAAGAAGTGGAAATGCCAAGAGTCCTAGATGAGATTTGTGTAGGAGCAAGAATAGAAGCATTCAATGCATGATATCCGGGCGAGAGTGTTGGGGTGAATCTAGGTGAAAGAGGTGTGCCAATGGGGGCTTGGCTAGCCGTTGTAATCCCAGTGTGAGGACTCATAGTATCTGGGACCATTGTGTAATGGACCATTTGTAGAGGGATAGTCAAGATGTGGTTAGCTGGTGGAGCATTTGTACCAAGAAAATAATAGTCAGTAGTAAAAGGTATTGCATTTGGATCAGATGTTTTAGGTAGCTCAGGTGTGACAGTGATATCAACACCTGCTCCTGAGCCAAAGAGATCCAGTCTAAAAATGCCAGTAGTCCAAAAAGGATCATGACCCTTAGGTCCTATGGAAGGTCCAGTTGGTAATCCAGAAGACTGAACAACTATATCTCCAGAAGAATTCACTTGAACAATACGTCTCTCAGAGTCGGGAGGAATTCGGAAGTCCTCTCAAGAGTTGGCAATTCAGAACCGTTCTAAAGAGTTAGTTATTTCCACTTGTGGAGTGGAAACGTCTTGGACTTCACTCTGTTGAGGAGAGCCCTCCGGTGAGTTGGTAGGCAAGGGTTGAGAACCTTTGTTAGGGTCCTAACTTGCACATAGGTAGATCAATATATTCATATGTAATAAAGGTCAATATTAATAAGGCCTTTCAATAAAATAGAATAAGGTGGATGTAAGAAGACCTAATAGAAGATTCTGCTTCTAGAAGGATCTTCCTCTAGATGCTTCTCTTGATAGACATATTTAGTATAAATAAGGGTTGAGGGTATGAAAACCCTAGCTTGAAGATTATTGTAACAGAGCGCTACTCGACTGGAGGTTGCCCCCTCAAAGAGGCCCATGAACATTTCTTTCTGAATCAAAGTGCTATTTTTGTTGTTATTCCTATATCATTTATGTGTTATTGTGGAGATTATGTTGGTTATATTACTATTATTCTACCATTTCTAGAATTTTATTTCTATTTTGCATACTTTTTATATTTGGTATATTACTAGTGGCATCAGAGCACTTTCCTTGGCAGAAATTGTGGGATTTTTTTTTTCAGGGTAGAGAAGTATTCCGGTATCTTTAGGCCACAGAGATCTGTCATAAGCGCACATCTGTTGGCCACCCTTGTAACCCCTATTGGTACCCCTTCGAGTGGTAGCGCATTAGACAACACATGTGTACATATCGGCCTATATTTCTTGAATCCCTCTTTAGATAAATCGATCGGCCACCTGACTGCTATAGTGCCACCGAGAACAACACTCAGGAAGATACTCTCTAGTACCTAGGTAGTCTGGTAGTACGGCTAAGGGTGTGGTCCATCCTTCTTAGTTAGTGCCCTGAGATATTGGGTTGAGTACTACTGTTGGACCCCGCACGTATATCAGAGAGCTATAGCACAGGGCAAACCCTTGTCTATAGAACCCTTGAATACCTAACCTTTGGGGGACAGAAACATAAACAAATTAAAATAGACAAGATCTATTTTCGTGCAACTATGTTTGGGTTGCCAAGTAAATACACATTTCTTTTTGGTTAATCATTTGGGGATTTCATCGTTGTATTATTCTTCATACCGGAGTATAACTCCATAGGTGTAAAAGTATGGAATTGTTTTCACCATTATTTGAGACCTATTCCATTGGATTCATCTCTTCTCCCTTATCACATTCATCCATATCATTTTTTGGAAAAAAAATTTACCCTGCCCACCCCTTTTCAGTTCACCCATCCTCATGGCCCATACCCATAGCCAAGACCTGGAAGCTCGTTTCAACACCTTGAAATTTGGTTTCCTCGAGACCCAAAAAGAAGTGAAACAACTCATTTCTATTGTTGCTTCCATCGATACATCCATCAATACAACCATAAATACAACCATGTA
>JASDQU010105670.1:63484-74216 GCA_032191745.1 Picea mariana
CATCTACTCGATAGCATACGCATCATGGGTTTACAACCCAATCCCTATCAACAAAAAATAGGGCATTATTCGGATGTGCACTGACTTCCATGATCTCAATAAATATTGTACCAAAGAAACATTTCCTACACCATTCATCGACCAAGTCATTGATTCTTGTTCCATCCACAAAGTTCTGTCACTCATAGATGGATTTTTCGACTATAACCAAATTCAAAACCGCCATGAAGATCCATAAAAAATCACATTTACAACCCTATGGGGAACATTTGCATTTCGAGTGATTCCCTTCAGAATCAAAAATGCAGGAGCCACCTTCTAATGCACCATGACATATTCCTTTCATGTTCTTTCTCACATTATTCTCTCATACATGGATGACCCCACTGCTCGTTCTAAACAACACTCTGAACACATAGAATATCTAGAGATCCTCTTTGAACATTGTTGACCATACAATATTCATATCAACCCCCTAAAATGCATMTTTTTCATCACTTTAGGCTTCCTATTTGGATTCATCATCTCCCAACAAGGCATCRCCATCCACCCCTTTAAGGTCCAAGCCATCAATGAGATTCCTCCTCCCAAGAACCTACACCAATTGAAAATCCTCCAAGGAAAAGCCAATTTTTAACAAATTTTTGTTCCTCATTATGCTATCCACACCCACAAATTTTTACACTTACTATGGCATGATGTCCCATTTAAATGGGACGAACATGCTCATGCTGCATTTGATTCTCTTAATGAAGCACTCAACAAAGAACCCTTAATTAGTCCCCCAAACTATGATAATGATTATATCATGTACCTATCCTCCTATGAAGTTTCAGTTGTAGGGGTGCTTGTCCAGGTAGGAAATGACCAACACAAACATACATGTACTATATCGTCAAAAATATGTCATGCCCCCCTCTCAAATAAAATCATGAGGAGACTCTTTCCCTCACAGTTCAGACATTGTGCCACTACATCCTACTTCACACCACCATAGATTACAATCCTATGCACTATGTACTTAGTCTCTTCCATATGAATGGAAAATTCACTCATTGGATTGTCATCCTCCAAGAATACGATCTAGACTTCACTACTCCCAAAATAAAAAAAATTCCCTCATCTTAACAGAACTCATGGTTGACTTACCATCCAACTCATCTGACCCCCTTGTCAATGAAAACTTCCCATATGAACATTTGTTTTTCATTTCACCTAATGACGGATGGTACTGACATATTCTTTTCTATCTTCAAACATAAAATTCCGTCCCTCACCTCTCCTGAGATGACCACCATTGAATCCATCACCAAGCCTCACGCTACCTCCTCATAGGATATGTTCCATACCATAGGGGCGTTGACACCAATCTCTGATGATGCCTCACCATCGAAGAGGCAGACATAGTGCTCAATGACTGTCATAGTCATTAATGTGGAGGTCACATTTTTGGCATGTCCACTGCACAAAAAAAGGTTCGGGCTAGTTAGTTTTGGCCCACCCTATTCCATGATTGAATCCATGAAGTCAAGAACTGTAAAAAATGTCAATTATATGCACACAATGCCTGAGCCCCACATTCCCTTCTCCATCTCGTTATCACCACCGTCCCCTTCTATAAGTGGGGCATTGATTTCATGACTTGCAACCCCCCATCTAGCAATGCGCACAACTATATTGTATTCATTTTTTACTACTTTACCAAATGGGGAGAAGCGATGCCCACCTTCAACAATACAGGGGACACAACTACTCATTTTTTTTTCAATCACGTCATTTCTCTCTTCGTAGTTCCCCTCCAACTAGTGTCTTACCATGGAAATGTTTTTGAGAATGAAGTTTTCACTGAGATATCTAACAAACTAGGATTTAATCCTGAGTTTGCATCCCCTTACTACCCACATTCCAATGGGAAAGTCAAAGCAGTCAATAAAGTCCTTAAAACAATGTTGTAGTGAACAATAGATAATCATAAGACGAACTTGTATCACATGATTTTTTCAGCCTTATACGAATATCATACAACATTCAAAACTACCATTGGTTTCATGCCCTTCCATCTCGTTCATGGAGTATAATCCATTCTCCCCATTAAATGTGAAATACCCACTCTATACACCGCAATCAAGATCCTCCCAGATACACCTCCCATTAAGCAAATATTACTCATTCTCAAATTTCTCGATGAGGAGTGATGATCCTCTCTACAACACAATGAAGCAGCCAAGAAACGGTCCAAGGCTGTCTTTGATTATCAAGTATCTCTTCAGTACTTTACCAAAGGAGACCTAGTACTAGCCTATGATATCACCCATGACTCCTTCGGCCATGGAAAATTTGAATCTCTTTGGCTAGGTCCCTATATTGTTCATCATTCTCTCACCAAAGGAGCCTACATTCTATCTCACCCCAAAGGATCCACTCTCAAGGACCCAGTCAACAGGTTATTCCTAAGAAAATTCTACCCTCTAGCATAGCCACCCTACCTTAGGTTATTCTTGCATTTTCCTAGTGTTTTTAGTCTTTTTAACACCTCACCCTATCATAACATGGGCCCAATCCTTTGTTTGTTTTTTGACAGATGAATCCTCCATTCACTTACCACATCGAGTATGTTGATGGTGCGAGCCATTGGACTCAGAATATCGATTTGTAAGATTGGTCCATTTACACCCCGGATCATGTGTTACTTCACTCCAGTGGTGTATGCCTCGAGCCTACCACCAATAACCGGTTTGAATACATCATTCTCATTGGCCTCCTCTTTGAAGCTAGTCACCTCCATATTCATCACTTAAGCATCCTCTTTGGTTCCCAACTCATCGTACTACAATTGAACAATGTGTATCACATTCATGATCCATACTTATACCACAAGTACAAGAACGTTAAAATTCTATCACAAAATTTTGAGTCAATCACATTTACTCATATTCCTAGAAACCTAAACCAGTTTGCAGATCCTATGGCTAATCAAGTCCTAAATTGGAATTTATCACATTAACATATATTTCAACATCATTGATCATCCATAAAGAAAGGAAACAATCATAACATCACACATATATACCAAAACATCATAAGCATCATCATCCAAAGGTCTACTCATATATATATCAAAGATAGCATACATGTTTCTGATGCAAAAATAAAACTCGCCTTATCCCCATAGGTAGGCCCCATACCCAAAACAAATGTGTTCCCTCAATACATATAAAATGGGATTTCAAACAATCCTATGCATCATACAAAAATGCGCTACACCCATACATGCAAAAACCCCTATGGAGACCATAGCTCTAAAAAGTCACCAATCGACAGGTCTGTCGGTGGCTCTCTGCCACCTGGGGGATGCCTTGATCCCCCACCAGGGGGCACCTCCCTCACTGGTATGTTTCAAGTCAATGTTTATACTGCCACCACTTCCCTTCATATAATAGACCTCTATATAGGGTCCCTACCTATACACTTCTCTAGTATGTGATTATTGCATATATGTGGCCATATATCCTCTAGCACTTCATCAAAGACCACCTCCAGATCCCTCCAGAAATCCTCCACCTCATGGACCATGACAACCATGGAATTTGTTGCCTCAACATGTGCAGGACCCACCCTATTAGTCTAAGATGGCTTGTTGAGCCTCTAATTTGGCATCCCCACTACCCGATTATACTCCTCATCTATACCTTTTTGGTGTACGTAAGCTTGGATAAATGACAAAGAACACTACCATTAGCCATTGATGAGGTCATAAGGTAAAGAATAATTAATTCATGCATTTTTGTGGTTTATTGAGATAGAAGACTAAATGTTTGATGTACTAATGTTTTAATTTTCCATGTGTAACCTTTGACCTCTAGATGAGTCCAACCTTTCTGTACCAGCTCAGCCATCCGATATTATGCACCAGATTTCCACTGTCTGAATCTGGTACCAAGCGCACCTTCCATTCAGATCTGGTACCAAACCATTCACTGTCACGATCCAGTACCAACCACTTGTGCACTATTTTGATATGCTACCATTTACCGAATCTCACCTGTCACGATCCTGTACAAATATAGGAAGCAAAATATACCAAGTTTAGCTCCAGATCGTACCAAAGATAATTGTTGGATATTTGTTGAATCATTAAAGCTCTAGCAAGGTTATGATAAGCTTGTTTGTTTATTGCTTCATCCTCATACACTTTGTTTCATGAGGATGAAGCTTAAAATATGTAAACGAATATATAAATTTGACAATTGACTTATTTGCTAAAGATTTCACCTTCTTGTGTTTCACGACTAAGACTATTTAAATAGTCATGACAAGGATGGTGGAGGTAGTAGAAAGTTAGCATAACACAGT
This sequence comes from Picea mariana, assembly GCA_032191745.1. Lineage (NCBI taxonomy): Eukaryota > Viridiplantae > Streptophyta > Pinopsida > Pinales > Pinaceae > Picea > Picea mariana. Next base: position 67,838 of record JASDQU010105670.1, read on the forward strand.
ATGTGAAGCAGTGTTACATATGGAAGAATAGATTTTGAGTTGAAGTTTAATAGAAGGATGTCATTTATTTCCAGGTCTTGATCATTTATGAATGAATGTGAGTTGAGTTGTTAGCATAGTTTAATTCTATGTTTTGAAATTTGAGTAAGAGGAATGTGTAGATTGAAAGAAATCTTACTGTACACTCTAGTTGTTGACCTATTGAACCAGCAAGGGCCCACCACCCAACAAAGGTCAGCATCCTTATAGATAAGTGTTAGTAGTTGATTTCAATAGTATAGATGTTAGACTAGCTGAAGCTTTGACCCTTTCAGAGGATACCAGTATAGTTCAGTTTAGGTTTTGATTGTTTAGAGATTTTTACTTACTCTATTTTGCATATGCTATGTTTTTGTTTTTATGAATTTGATTTTGTTTCATGGACATGAATGTTGGTAGTAGTAGTCATACATAATTTATGGATAACTAGTGAAGTTTACAACACCACATTGTGAACCACAGCATACTCAGTATATTGACTATTGAACTACTCATACTATGTCTTGATGATTGATGAGTGATGATTGATGTGTGATTTCCCTTTCAGAAGCATGATTGCATATTTAGCTTTTTGGGTCAGATAGCAGAGTTGATATGTCAAAAGAACTCCATCTCATACTTGCATGTTCCATAATGGAGTAGATAGCCTCTCTGTGAAAGACAACCATGTTTTGTTTTGCTAGCTTGCCTTATTTTCAGCATGCATAGTCTAGAATAGTTTTATACTCATGACATTAGAATTACCTTTCTTACTGGTGTCTTGCAACTCTATTGATTACAAATACCGGATTGATAATTAATGAGTGCATTATACTAAACATATAAGTAGCACAACATGGCCCAACCCCCAGGTCATGATATCGTTGATGCCTCCTTGTTTGGCCCTCAAACTCTTACTCCTCCTCAACCTATCATGTAAACTCAACCTCTCTCCCGCCGGGCGCAACATCTGCATAAACACATAATGTGTTGTATTAGTATTTCTAAAATTCCAAATATCTAAATCAAATAATATCTAAATACACAAAATATAACAAACTCACCTCGGTGATCCCATAGCTCACCAACCAGTAAATGAATATATGTGTGATGAAGAAAGTCAATCTCATGGTATGGTAAATCTAGAACAACCTATGGGGTATACCACTAGCCCCCCTAAAATGTAGGTGTGAAGTAATAACCCACTTCTACACCACCCTGGGGAGGCAACAGTTGCGCCCACCTCATCACCTGAGGGTTGTGCAGTGGTGATGGATCTAAAATAACTCTAGGGCATAAGAGAATCACCCTCTCCAATATGAATGCACATAGCATGGACCCAAAATAAAACTCCCCACTCCTAGCAACGACACACATGTCAAGTTGAGCTACCATGAAGGCCTGCCTCAAATGATCCCAGGAATACATGCGACCCTCCATCGCTCCCTCCACGATCTCCATATGCACCCCAAAGATGCATTGGTTGATCCCCAATGACCCAAAAATCCTCACAATCATTGCGTAGAAAAATTGCGTCTCCACTGAGTCAATACCATCTATACTGATAGATCCACTAATCATAACCGTGGTCTTTGAACAATGTCGATCATTCATCATTGCTACCATCATCCACAATGGAATCCTCAACTATGTCAGTAACTCCATGCTGCAAAAAGGGATCCCAATGATCAAATAGACGTCGATGTCAACTGTAATGTGACTTTCATGCCCTTGAACCTCAAACAACTACTGCTCTAGCTGCCTCTTCTTGATGATAAACTCTACTAAGGCCTCCTATGAATAGATTGGCAAACAATCAAGAAACCACAGTAAGCCGACTCAGGATAAATGACGCTAAATGTGGGGATCATCCCCCACATTCCTCTGCAAAGATTCCCAATCTCTCTCTTGCCACTGAATCGACATACTGACTATCCACTCAGTGACCTACACCAAATCCAACAAAATTAAGTTAGTTTTTCTCCTCACGAAAAATACAAACTTTCACAAAACATCAAAATTTCCTACCCGCTCGGCTGAATCCCCTACATCCACGCACATTTGTGTGATTGTGTCCCTTACAATAGCACTCTCTGGTGTGAATTTCCATTCCACAGTCGTGTTCTTACCATGCGAGAAACCCAACAAATCCATGCAATGCATGTGCAACTATGCTCTAGATAGGCATGCACATGTGTGTGAGGGTTCCTTTTAACAGTCATACACATGCACATGATTGTTCCTTTAATAGCCACTCTAATCCCAAACCCCCTCCATGCGGTAAAAACCATGATACCCACGCACATATGCATGGTATATCTTGATACAGTTGCACATTCTATGCATGACTGTAGCAATATTACTTGTGCACATGTTCATGAGAAACACACTTTCTCCCACACAGTCCCTCCTACCTAGTCATAAAAATGATCGTACGTCCCCCAACCCTAGAAAAATAGAAATGACCTATACATGAGGTCTTAACGGCTTACCTGGCTCTCTCGCAAGCTGAATCTGGGTTCGTAGGCTCTCATACCACTCAAAAATTTCCAATAGAGCAACTCATAGACCTGCACATGGACAAGTACAAATGATTTGGCATTATGGGCCCCACACCAATATATATGCCCTCTTCACCAACTTCCTCATCTTTGTTCGAGCACCCACAAGATCTATTGTTTACACCATTTGCACCACCAGGTTCGTGACTCTGTCACCTTCAAAATGGTGCCATCGGTGACTCATTTCATCAGCAAGCCCTGGGGCCCTGTTTTTGCACCCCGGGCATAGGTATTCACACTTCTCATGCATTTAATTCTCAAATATCTGTCATGTGTAATTTTCATGCATAATATTCGACTCCAAAAAAGTTTCATGTTACGGTGGGTATTACTATGCGACCGTTGTTGTTTTCAGTACTCATCGAAGACCTTTGAATTTTCTAGGCCATCAATTCCTCTAAGTCATCGACATATTATACCATTGTCCATTTCTTGATTTAGAGCTTGTTCATTCCACATAACCATCATTTTTCATTATTGACACCCTTGATGGCGATGCATACATCCACTTCATTAACAATTTTTAGTTACAATCATATTAGTCTAGTTTCATGACACAAGCATGGGGCATGCTCGCCTCGTTTGTACACAACTTTCCATTTAATTTTTTCAGAGAATGTTGGCATTAGTTCTAATCCCCTTTTCCTCCCATGGGTTTCTTTCACCATCCTTTTTACGAGTAGCTACAACTCTCCTATTCTTATGGAAATTTCAGCAGAAAGAAACATTGATGTATTTCAGCTATATGTATGCTCCTAACCTCACACATTAGGGGGCATATGTTATCACCAAAACAATACTCATACAAATAAAGACAATAGATGAAGAAATAGTCAACACAAATACAACATACAAGCAATAATTACAGGAGGATCAAAATTAGGTTGGTTGTATAATCACAAAACTATGCAAAAATATCCTAAATTTCCATGCACATTCAACAAAGATAGCGCCTGTAGATCCATGTAGGCTAACACAGAGTACAACGCATGCAGTGCATGCTCTGTGTGACTAACAATCGAGAAACCCGTGCAGATGTACAAATGGTGCATTGATGATTTTGGTCAGGCCTCAGCCACTTCTGAGATGAAGTGGATCTCACCCATACCCCAAAATCACCCTAAAATTCCACCTTGGAATCACTAAAAGGATGGGAGGTACCTCCTAATGCCTCCCCATTCACATTTGAAACTAGTTGTGAAATATCTATCCATCCTACTATAATTAGAGGATCATTGTATGCAAAAGCGAAAGAAGTTTATTGTAGTGTTATGTTGTTCAAATATTCTTGGAGAAGCCATTTGTTCTCTCAAGAATAGTTTGAGCAAGTATAGCAAATGGAAACCTTTCCACCAATTGGGAAGATTTTCCATACATTTCTTCACCATTTTCAAGTTAGAATAGTATATTATAATATCTACCTTGAGGAATTCAAGAGCCCTTTCTTAGGAGGAATAGGGGATTCATAAATCCCACATTTCTCCTCTTGGTCTTCTCAATTTCAGAATACTAGTGTCTATTGGGTAACAACGCTTTGCGTTCAATGTCATGTATACATTATTGATAGTTTTTTAATTCATGTTTCTTTGTTTCTCATTTTCTTTTTCTTTGATACATGTTTCATTCTTTGTAGGCCTACTAACGTCTTAACCATCATTCTGTGTTGTTTATCTAGTCCAACTAAGCAATCAAAGGTCCTCTTTTTTCTCACCCAAGTGACAAAATGAACCCAACGGGACCCAAATACATATTCATTCAAACATTCTTCTAATATTACCATAGATTTGTGTGACGACATAACAAAAAAACTTATCTTTCATGAATAATAGAGCATCAATCATCATATTTCCTTTACACTAGACTAATGATCAATTAATTGTTGTCCTCCAATATAACTATCTGAGAAACTAATTCTAAGAATAATGATAACTTGTTTACTCTAGCCCCTAAGGAATTTTAAACAATAGTGGTTCCTAAATTTGACCACATCAATTTGGTTACAAAATGATAAGGGTGACTGTGTCAATTCATTACCTAGGCCAACTCATTAATTATTCTCCTTAGTTACTTGTATCCATTTGTATCCATTTTTTTCACATTTCTTTATTCCTTAGCACACCCTCTACATTTATCTTGACACTCTATTATGGCTCATTCTCATTCATATATCTTTCAACAACTTTACGAAAAATGAAGCTACCAACATCCCCTCACCACAACCATTGACTCACCCTTAAGTCAACTCTTCGACTCCTCTTTCCCTTCAAATAAAGGGGACAAATAAAGGACAATTTTTAAGATTTTTCCATGAAATTTATCAAACTATTATAACTATGTGCACCACATGCCCAAAATTACAAAGGCTTCAACATTGAATGCTTGGGCCTTCTCACTATCTACTTTTGTGGGTTGAGTCTACACAAGGGAACACTATTCTAAATATGGAAAGGACTCTAGTTGATGGAGGGATAACAAGCTACATATCCCAATTGATATAGTGATGCATCAAATTCCCATACCTTTTAATGTATTTGATACCTCTCTCTACATCTATGACACTCATACTATAAAAAATTATGGCATAACCAGTTAATCAATTCTTCTAGGCATTGTTATCCACTTTGAAGTGTGTATGTGTACGAGAAACATCAATAATCTACTAGAAAAAAAAAACTATTTGGGTTGAGATTTAATGGAAAATTTATGTCAACATGCTCTTGCTCAAGTTTAGTAGTAGTACTACAAATTTTAATTTTGAGCTTTTTCTGATCCTAGGTTGCTTCAGCACGAATTACCTTTATAAGGTTACTCATATTTAATTTTGGCTTTAGAGGCTCTATTGAACCCTACTTTATCATCTCTTTCCTATATTTTTCCTTTACAAGGTGCAACTATGTACACATGATCTTGAAGTTGGTCAAATAGTAGGGAAAGTGTACCCAATCATTATTTATATAATTGAAAATGGATTGTTGTCTCCAATGGCCCATCCTGTACTATTGATACACACTATGTTCATCTTTGGGCCAACCATTCTTCCCAACACCTTGACATTATTTCAATACACCCTATTCTTCCATCAACAAATTGGGCAAAGAATGAATGTCTTGCACATGGACGGGGCATTCCTTGTCCAATATGTTATCACCTTATTTACCCCTAATAGCTTATATGGATAATTACATTCGAAACAAATCCTTTCCTTCGTATTTTTCACATACTCTATATTTCCTCCACACATAACAGATTTTCCTTTAACTTATAAGACTTTGAAACCCTTCTGAATATCTAAAACCTTGAACTTTTCTACCTTGTTCAAAATTTTCTTTCATCCTGAATTAGAAATAAATCCATATCTCCAAATTAGGGTCAATTTCAAAATAATAACCTTCTCCACTTGTTTGGGTCATTTCCTTAGACAATTTCAAGATCATACATGATTCCTTGATTGGTGAATCAATCACCCTTCTCTCTATTTGAGTGGCTTCCTTGGCCAATGTCTAGGTCATGTATGATTCCTCAATTAGGTCCCCTTCTCACTACTAGAATATTTTCCTTGGCCAATTTAATGATCGATCCCAATTCCTCAATCAGGCCCCCTTCTCATTGTTTAAGTGGTTTCCTTGGATAATTTTGAGATCAATCCACATTCCTTAACTGGCCCCCCTTCTAATTTTATGAGTAGTTCTCTTCAACTATTTCAAGATCAGGTTGAATTCCTTAATGATTCCCCCTTCTCACTATTCAATTGGTTTTATTGGCCAATTTCAATATGGGGATCAATGCCCCAACGAACCCCT
>JASDQU010105671.1:0-22714 GCA_032191745.1 Picea mariana
CTAAAGTTAATGGATATTTTACATATCCTTCTTCTTGCATGGAAGAGAAGATATCCTTTAAGTAATAATAAATATGAATTCTTTTAACATATTGTTAATAACGTTTAAATTAAAGACAATATCTACATGTATAGTATATTATTTTTAAATGGCCTAATAACACATACCTCTGTATATACTAAAAAGTTAATCATGACGTTTTACACTTATATGAGAAGATACATGGAGAGTTATTTAAAATTTATGATAATAATGTTGGTCAATGAAACTTTTATAGTTACGAATCATAATTACACAGATGCAACTTATTTATTGGTATGATATGTTCACTATCAACTTATTTATTATGATACTTAAAAAAAAACTTTATTCATGATTGTAGTTTTCATGTAGGTTCATAATATTTTTTATAATTTTGTACAAGTATCACTATATACATGGGATGATTATCATTTAGTTGATAATTTAGGTTGTGTGTATTAAAATTATTTGACCTGTGGTGGTTTGAGATAGTGGACTATATTATATGAATTATAATTATATTTTTTATATTTATTTATATTGAATATAATTATATAAATTATAATATAATGAAAGAAAAAAAATCATTGTGGTAGACGCAAAAAAAAATTTTATATGATTTATTTCTAATTAAAAAATGTTATTTATATATTTAAATTTTTTGTACTATATAAATATATTTATATATTTTTAATTAAAAGATAGTCTATTTAGAGAGTACATGTATGATGTGATGGTTTAGTTGACGTTGTTTCATTAATAGTAAATTTTGTGGAGACTTTTAAATTATATATATATATATATATATATATATATATATATATATATATATATATATATATATATATAAAAGTCTCACATATATTTTATCATACATATACTAAAATTATATATATATATACACATACACATGTGGAAGGAGTGGGGGTACTTCACTATTCTAGAGTAAACACAGTGAACCTATGCATGGGGTATTGGGTAGGCCTCTAATAATCAGGTTGAATTTTATGCACTTTTACAAGGTTTATTTTTAGCTAATACTCGAGGTATTCATAATCTCATTGTTAGAGGAAACTCCAAACTAATAATCAAACATGAAAGACACCAAACACTCCCTAACAATTCTCATTTCAAATCTATCTTTCTCATAATTCAACAAGAGATACAGGTCTTCAACAAGATTAAATCATTCCACATACTCAGATCCAACAACATGGAAGTGGACCAACTTGCAAATCAGTCTATAAGGCATCCAGTTGGCGTCATTTTGACTAATGGGGCCCTCTCCCCTATCCCACAACTCTCTTCATTAATCATTTTGGAAAGAAAAAAGGGGGCCCTATCATCACCATGACACCCATATGGCATTAATCATTTGGATCATCGACACATTCGAATTACCAATTTAGCATAACATTATCTCACACCTAGACACGACGATATTGCATGTTGGAAACATAGAACCATGTGCAACCCATATGCCTCCCCACAACTCTCTTAACTACCCTTGTACTTCGCCATATTATCTCTCTCCTCCTCCCAGGAACATGTGGGAAGGAAAATCACCATATGGATGTGATTTCATGTACTAGTAATCATGGATTTTGGTGGATAGAATTGTGGGTCAACATGTAGTTCTGAAACTCTTTACTATGCAACAACTTGTTTAAACCGGGTTTTGGGATGAGCAAGTCCTTCACTCGTCTTCTAATTTTGAAACTCTATAATTGATCTAATGCTCCAACGTTGTTATATATTAATATAGATTTCCCCTTTTACTATTAAAAAATAATTTATATATTAGCTTTATAGGAAACCAATACTTTTGAAATTCTCAACTTCATTTTTTATTTAGATAATTTCAATCATTTCATTAACTACATGTCAAACACTTTTAATATACCATAAAAATTATAAACACTTTTATAAAAAAAAAAAAAAAATTGTGGATAAAAGTTTTAAAGCTTTTATAAAAATAAAAAATTGTGGATAAAAGTTTTAAGGCTTTCGATCCTTATTGAAATTCTTATTATTATTTTCAATAAAAATTGGTATATTTTGTATTAGAAAGTTTTCATCATAATAATACAAATATATGATAACTATCCAAAAATAATTATTGGAAACTGTTCAAAATTTGAAATTTATTATTTAAATAGACAAAACAATCACTCACACAGGATTTTGGATAACTATTTCTAAAATAGATTTTTTTAAAATTCTTAATATTAAGGAAAAATATGCAAAACATTATGCATTGTTACTAGATAAAAACATTCAATGCATTTCCTCATGGTTGTAAGTTTCCTCATGGTTCTCTATGTTGGCCACAAAGTTCTGGTGTACATTCAACATTTCCACATCCTCCTATTGTTGCTATAGAGTCTCATATTCTTTTACATCCACTAGAAACCCAATTGACAGCCTAGCATTTGAATTAGCTAAAGAAGTATTTCTGACTAGACTTACTACCAATTGTTGAAGAGAAACACACTCAGCTTGAAGTTATCTAATTTGTCTCTTTTGATTTTGTAGGGTTTTGAATATGAAGGCATATTCAAAATTTATGACTTCTTCTTGGGAATGCATCATACTAGTATTTGAGAAAATTGAGTTCCTATTTTCATTGATATGATCTTCCTACTTACTTAAATCTCTGTGAATGTTGGTGGTCTCACACTGTGGGTATCTCCTAGGATGCCCATGATCGATATTGCTAACACTACATAACACCTAAAAAAACACCTTACCCTTTCCCACAACTAACACACTAGCATAACAAGCAATTTGTTTGTTTTCCAACATTCCCTCGAAAACGAATAGCAGAGGAGAAGGCCTGGGAGAGTACTAACTTTTTTTCAATTTCACACAAAGGGAACCAAAGAAAAAAAAACCTAAGCCACACAAACTAAATCCAATAACACCAGGTCTAGAGTCCCACAAAGGTAGTCCAAGAGAACCATAGTCTAATTCAGAGCCCCAATTCAAACTAGAATGGAATAAAACAAGAAGCAACATACATAGAAACCACTAAAAACCTCCAAAATTCAAACCTATAATGAAATGCATTATCCCACCTCCAATAAAACTCAACATCCAAAGTAATTGATGAGCTTGCTCCCACATTAATCACCGAGTGTATGAGGGTACTACAAGTGTGTATCTCCTTGGTCACCGCAAATCATAGTTAGCCCACCCTTGTGAATTAAAATTTCATTTGTCTCTCATTTAAGTCCAATTCATAACTAAGGTTTAATACTTAAGGAATGGGGAAGAATGTATCCCCATTTTTTGTTCTTAAACTATTGCAAGTACAACCTTGTTGTGAGATGGTCTACCTTTTGATTAAGAACCCTTAGGAAATGAAAGTACTCGATACTTTCAAACATGATGGCTTCATTCATATTCTCTTGATAGTTCTTGTAGGTTTTCCACCACTTGGAGAGGAGGCTCTTAGCATCAATCTGATAATTAATGTCGAGTCCCCAATTACAATAACTCTTTTGATATAACTTTCATCAACAATCTTCAACCTTTGGAATAGAGATAATAATTCCACTTGGTTGTTTGTTGCTCTACCCAATCCCCATTCAAAACAATTTTCTTGATTTCTTTCAAAATCCTCACACCTGCCACCTCTTTGTTAAAATTATTAAACTCTTTTATTATCAACATATTTTATTTACTGTCCACGAAGTGTAGGACAGTCGGTGATGGAGTGTGTTTTTAAGGCGCTCTGTGGTGTTAAAGTCATTGGTTTGAAACCTGTGAGGACAAAAAAATCCAGCCATGTTAAGGGTTGGTGTGGCTCAGGCCGGGTGTGATCCTTGGGTGATTTTGACGGTTTAGATGCCCCGGAATCGCGGTTTCTTAGCCACAGGTTAATCCCACATGTCACGAACAAACTAACAAACAAAGAAAAAACATATTTTATTTACTATTTTAAAAATATTTTTCAAAAATTACATATCATCTACATTTTTAATAAAAATAAAAATGATTATAATTATTTTAACATGTATTCATTATCCATATCTGCATAATTATAATTTTTTATCATAAATTTTATTTCATTATTGCATTTTTTATAAAACATTATATACAAATATAAATTTTCTACACTAATAAACACCCTTAAATATTTCCCAAAATTTCTTTTAAAGTTTAAAATACACATTTGAAGTTCCAATACCATCCAAACTATTTATAATTGTAGATTTTAATCCTCTTTTTTAAGAACAAATTTCAGTTTTTAATGTGTTAATCTTGTACTATAAAGTATCACAAAATATCATTTACATTTTTAAATTGGGATGTCGTACATTACAAAGTACATTCACAAAATATCATTTACATTTTTAAATTGGGATGTCATACATTACAAAGTACATTCTTTTTAATGGATATTTTTTAATAATATTATATGTAAAAAATATTAATATAAAATTTAAATTTAAAAAAATATCATATAAATTATTTTTTTATTCAATTTTAATTTATTTATGTATCCATTCGACTAAGATTCTAATCATCTTTCCACATATTTGGAAGTACCTTGGAAATGCGGGTCAAACCACGCCAAAAGCCAGAGAAGTGCTTTGGGTTTCCAAGATTCCTTGCGACAGATAAATGACAAGAGTTTGTACAAAGCGGAGTTCGTAACGTGAACCCACGGAAATCGACTGACACCATTGTTGGCCAGTAAGACATGATAGTGGATAGGTCCCACTAATAACCTTTATTCAACATGCTGATCATGAAAATGGTTAAAACGATATGGATCCCAATGTTGTGTAAAAACCTCCTGGTACATATTTGGGTCTTCATTGCTATCTTCTTCTTGTTGAAGGACATATTTGATTCTGATGACCCAAGGATGCTTTTCATCTATGAACATGTTCATGAAACCAGTATTGGAGATTTGGCCAAGACGATGAACATTATCTGACAGATTTACTTGGTGGACAAATTGCCAAGTTTCTATGACGTCTAGACGAATGGCACTTGAGTTTAAACCAAACTTTTTCCACCATGCTTCAAGCCATTCTGGTTCAAGATTAGTGTTATTTCTGAAATTACTTGAAAATTTCATCATGCAGTAATAATATCTATATATGTCACTCCATAAACACATGTGGTCCCACATAGCCTTGTATTGATGATAATTGATTTCAAAAAGTCTTTGAGAAGGATCTTGTTGTGGCCAGGACTGTAGAGATCTCATTCAGTTGATAAAAAAATAAGAATGGTCTGGTGTAGTCTGCCATTGTTGTAGATTTTGACAATACCATCTCCTGAATGTAGAACACAGTCTGGTTATATCTCTCATTTCTACCATTTTTTCTCTGGCTGCAAGGGTTGGCGCTTGGTGCATTCTCCCTATAAGATGTTGAGGTGGAATTACATGTATGCTAGTATTGGAAGAGAATCTTGGGAGCCCAAACTCAATCCCTTCAGAACAATGCAATTCCCAGTGTGGTGCCCACTTTTGATGATATTCTGTCCATCCAAGGTTATCATCAATATGCTCTGTTGCTGGTCTATTATTCAAATCATCCCAGGTTTCTATAATGATAAGACTTGTGGTTGGGCAAAAGACAGTATTTATCTATGGTTTTGAAATGAATGGAAGTATTTTTTTGACAGGAGGACCATTGCTTATAAGACTAGGGATGGTCAGATAATAGGCTGGATGGCCTAAGGATGTTCTTGCTGACTCATGTGGTTCAAAAACTGCAAGAAAAAGAGTTCCTAGGACACAATCTAGAGAAAGATCAGCGAGGAGGAATTTCATACCAAGGGAACATTGGTCAAACCATATTAATTCCTTAGGAACTTCAAATCTAATATTGGTAGAAACATTTCCCATACCTAAAGCAGAATATTTACTAGGGAGCCATTATTTAGAAGGGATCAAATCTTGATTGAGTAAATTCATGTCAAACCCAGTATCTAACCGAGCATTGAGGAATAATATTTCTCCTTCAATTTCTATAATGATTTCAACATGGTATTTCTGGTATTGGATAGTCAATATTTTCATAGCATTTAACCCTTGTAAATGGTTGGGATCATGTCTGGCGATGTGTAGATTATTTTCTTGTTCATTGGCCACATCTTCAAGTGGAGGAGGAGATGATGTCACTTGTTCTTTTAGAGCTTTTATTTCTTGGTGAGCCCAAGAATCAACTTTATATGAATCTTCATAAGTTCCTTCATATTGATTAAGCTTCAGATGAAGTTCTGCAACTTCTTTCTTTAGATAAAATACTTCTTTAGCCAAATCAGTCAAAGAAGGATGTTGGAGCTTGGTATCTATATTGTGCTTGATAAAATACTTGGTATTTCTTTCAAATAAAGCATATAAAAATAAAGGCTTCGTACCTGTTGAAGAAGAAACTCTTGGATCCTTCTATTTCTATTCGGAGGCCATTGTTTTTAAAAAGGATTCTAGAAGACCTTTCTTCATTTCCCCTTCTGGTAAAGATTTGATCTGTGCTAGCATTTGAGCATCTTGATCACCTGTGTCTTGCCACATACATACTTTTATTTTTTCTCTGTGCTTGGGAGAGTCTGATGTTGAATTTGAACCAGAAGATTTTTCACATAAACAATAGTTAGGATCATTGCAATGGCAATGATGAGCCATGAAAATTTCTTCATCGGATGAAGCATACTCAAATTCTGAAGTATCTGTTGATTCTGAGCAACAACCTTCATGGAGAAGATGAACTTATTCTCTTTTGACAAAAGTATGGTGAGGACATCGGTTTGTGGTATGATCATTTGCTCCACACATGTTACATTGTGTTCTATTTGTTAATTGTCACTCGGTTTCTATGTCAGTCTTTTGTTGTGCTTCTCTGGCCCTTTGTTCAGATATTTTCCCTTTGGAATTTCTTGAAATTTTTCCCTCTGGGTATGAGCTTGCAATGTGTCCAGATTTACCACATAGCCAGCATTGTACTTTCTATCTTTCTTGAGCATAATGTGTTTTTAGTTTTATATCTTCTGGATTAAAGTAGTGAGTTCTTTGTGTATACCTGGATTTTCTGGCTGGATTCCATCTATCTTTTGTTTTCTTCATATTGTGTTGGTGCTTATTTTCTTTCGTTCTTTGCTTGACAGGGTCAGCCAGATATAGTCCATATTTTTCACAGATAGATTTACTATCTAGTAGATGAGACAATTTCTGGATAGACTTGTGGACTTTCATATTTGTACATAATCCTATCAAGGATTTGGTGATGAGTGAGTAAATTTCACCCCAAGTATACATTTCATAAGGTAATTTGAAGATTTATTTCATTTTGAGATATTCAACAAATTTTCTAGGGATGGCGGCAAGGTATACTTGTTTCTACAAAAGATTCTAGCTATCTTTTACTTCATATATCCTTTGGGTCCATTCTTTGTGGAATTCTTCGTATTCAAACATCTTTCTACATTTGATATTCATTAATATCAGTTCATGTTTGTCAGTAATTTCTTCTTCTATCCCACACCAGTGTTCTAAGATTAGTGTGGTAAGGGATTCAATCATATTACTCTGTGGTGTTCCATTAAGGTGATAAACTACATCTCCTTGGTCATCTTTGAGTACTTCTACTTCCATTTTTTCTATCATTATTAGAGTTGAGATAATTTCCCACCATTTACTCAAATTTCCCGTGAAGCATTGGATCAAAGATTTGCATGCCTCTATTTCAGTTTTCCCTTTCATACACATTATTTTGTAAGAAACATACATTCTTTCAAGCAATTGGTGAATCTGGCCAACTGACAGACCATCTATATTCCATTCGAGAAACCATTCTTCACCAAATGACTGTGAATCAGGCATTTTTCCTTTTCCAAGAAGATCAAGTGTTGGTGGTCTGCTCATATTATGAGATATATTTTCATATGAAGGGCGTTGGATGGAGACTAGGGAAAGATTTGGATTGGTATAGGAAGAGGGATCAACATCTTCTTTTGAAAAATGAGCTGGGAATTTTTTCTAAATTTCTTTTTCTTCTGGGATATATACAGGAGAAATGATAGATATGGGTGTGTGGGGAAGAATAAAAGACCGAGGAATTGGTTTATCTAGATGAGTATCTTTCTCTTGTATTTTTAAGAGAGTTTTTCCCACTACTAAAAAAGCTTATCCTAATCCTTCCATTAATTCCTCGTGATTTTTAGCAGAATCATCAGTTTTTTGCTTTACTAACTCTTGTGTTTTTTCAACATAATCAGTAATGTTTGTTACTCTGTTGTTTAATTGGTTTACAGACTGGACTATTGTGTTTGTAGAAACTTGTATATCTCTGATTTTTCCTTTTCAGGCATAATCATTTGTTACAAAAGTGTGAGTAGCCATTCCTCTCAAGGCTGTATTAGTCTAGTTTATCTGTTCAGACACAGACTATAATTTTCTTTCTAAACCAGATAGTTGGGCAGCTTCATCTACCAACATAAGAGGCACAAATCTAGCTTGGTTGTTTCCATCTTCAAGGATAATGCCTTTGAAAGGCGGGAAGGTGGATGTTGATTCTATTGGTTTTCCTTCCAGATTTTTCCATTCATGTCTAGAAGGAATCCCTACTTCTAACATTTGGACTGCTGGATTTTGCAATTTTTTTTTCCAAACATAGAAAGAAATCCAAAGATTGTTTTTGGAGATAAATGTCTACCATTCTTGAGACAGATGGGTTTTTTCCTCATTAGGGACGGATAGATTGAATTCTTTTGACTCTGCATGAGTAAAAAGATCCCAATTTAGCATTTTCTTTATCCATTTTTCTTCAATGGTGTTTTTTGGACATCCCATCATGATAGAGTGAAATTTATGGATTTCAGAAATATGTGGTCTTTGGAGAGATTGGGTTATGGGATTATCAAATCTACAAGTTGGAATACCTTTGTCACATTGTTCTATGTAGCCCAATCCATATTTGGGAGATCCAAGTGGTCTCATACCTTTATAGACGTATTGGAGTCTAGGATCTAATGTCTCAATGGAGGGCATGTGGTGGATCATGAGACAAGTTATGGGATCGGAATGTGTTAAACTTAAATACCTATCAACAACTTTATCGGAGAACATGGAGCTAAGGCTACTTTCAGAAGTACTACATTCAACATCCCTTACTTCTTTAAAAGACATAGAGTGATCCATAACTTTAAAGATAGTAATAAATATCACTGCACATAAAAGAAGGGCATTTAATTCTAGTTCTCTGAGAGAATTTTGAATAGGCTTCTGGTCGACTACTCAGGCAATGACTAGCTAGAACTAAGAGAGTCACAAAAGTGGAAACCTTGTCTTTCAAATGCCCGAGACTTTTGATACAGTTCTCACATATATATATATATATATATATATATATATATATATACTAATGAAACATATAACAGAGAGATAAGTCTGTTATCATACCCGGGTCAAAATGAGGCTTGGCTCTGATATCCGAGTCAAAATAAATTAGTAATTAATTTATTTTTCCATTGTATTGGGCGATTGGGATGAGATTGGAAGGGTAGGCCACCCCTCAAGACAATAGTCCATCTGCCTGCCACATGCCTCACTAATGACGTATTGGCCCTCCTTCCTTCCATGTACCCTTCCTCGTCTCCTACTTATGGTAGTAATTTCTCTTCTTCCTTTGGTGGCATGCTTTCCTTGTCCTTCACTCACCACCTTGTGCTCCGATTATTTGTATTCAAGATGAATATTAATATATTTAGGAGGTGATTTGGCACTTCTATCATAGTCTTTTTGAACTTAGAATTAGTCTTAAAAACTCAAAATGTATACAAAAACTAATAAACACTTTCGACACATAAAAGAACACCTGTGTCATATAGTAAACTTATAAATCCTATAGCTATAATTTTTAGCAACCCATAGCATCCATTTCTACAAATTCCTGTATAATTACTTGATTTTCACATAATTGTATGCCTTTGTTTGAGAGCCTATTTCTAGTACTGTTCATTCTATGTAAATGTGTCTATACAAAATCTTTGTAAACCTTCTTGATAGTTCATTTATATGTTCATCTAGAGGAATAAATATGATATTGTGCAAATGGGCTTTGTTAGATAAAACATTTATACAAGACTTGAATCTCCAAAAACTTGAAATGAACCCAAACCTTTCTTCATAGTAAACTTTAAGAGCAAGAAAAAATCCATGAATTCACTGTAGTTATTGGTCCCCCTTCCAACATTTGATTTGAGATAAAAATAGTTCATTTCATCTAGATGAAGAACCATTCCATAGCCACATATGGAATCATTACATGTAATATACCTAGTATCAACAAAATGAAAATATTTCCTTGGATACCAATCTGTAATGTACCCATTACCAACAACCACAAAATTGTTGCTCTGATATTAATTTGTGACGTTCTCGTCACGAGTAAACCCAAAGATTTTCTTTGATACCTGTTATCCTCCACTTTAGGGATAACTAAGGAGATTATGTCTGGAGGCCCACAAGTCCTAGACATGGAGTACCAAGAGCCAGATCAACTTGAGCATGGCCCTGGAGGGCCCATATTTTCTTTTCTTCAGCACCTCCACCTTGTCAGCAGTAGCAACATCCATCACCTCAACCTGGTCTTGTAGCAGAAGTGGATCTTGCTCCATGAGGTAATGAGTCTAGGTATCATGGTATGTGTCACTTTGATCCTCAAAACCTTTGAATATGTGCATTCAATTCCTTTTGTTTCTAACGGGTGCTTGGATCTTATGCTTATCCACTTGACCATATATGGGGGGAATGACAGGATGCTCTAGTAAGCTTGTTCCCATAAGTTTTGAGTTTCCACTGGGGGGATTCGTGAGAAGCCATTGTCCGCTCCCACCATACTTACCACTTTCCATCTTTCTTCCGCTCATCCATCCCATTACACTGGTCTGGGCATTGGGTTGGCCAATTATTGAAGGGTTGCACCTGACCTTGTGGGAAGAAGGGGCTAAAGCCCCAGAGGGTAAAAGCAGCTGGAAAAAGATGGAATCCAAAGAATGAGACCTCAATATTATTCGCCCAAGGATCCTTGAGAAAGAATTAAAAGGCTTCTTAGCAAGAAACAAAGGGACCCATAAAAATAATAAAATAATACCTAGTAAGAGGATAGGGGGTCTCATCACGAGCCAGCTTATTAGGTCCATGGGAATATAGCGATATGAAACTACTAGAAACTGGTTACCATGCCAGGGTAGTGGCTCTTGGTGGCATAGCCAAGAGAAAGGGGGTCTCATCACGTGCTAGCCTTCTCATTTCTATGAAAGTGCTTATGGGTAACATTGTCACCAATAGTCACCATGCCAGGTTAGTGTCCCTTGATTAGCTTCTTAAAACAAAACAAAAAAATAAAGAATAAAGATAAAAGGCATGAATGGGCTTGGAAACATTTGCATCCATGACAGGTGCAGCTCACCCTCTACAGAGGCACCCACAGGTAAGCCATGCATTTCCCTGCTATCACTGCACCCCTTGTCCAGGCATCCCTTACCACCTCACCCACTCACATGGCTTGGATTTGATTTCTCCTGGAAACACCCCACATCTAGTGAGCATTTTCCCAATAGGACGCCCTATCACTTCCTCCAAACTTGGCTTGCAGATTTGTATAATGTCTTTGATCACTTAACTGGGTAAAAGGGGTTTTATGCACATGTTTAATAATATTGATGATTAGATGTGATTGACATTTCTATGATCCTTGTGACTTATGAGCCCATGGAGGGAGTATATTTTGATGTGCAAGATCATACCCAATGGGCAGGTACCATTATGGGCAGGTACACATGGGGAGATGATTAGTTCGGACCTCCATGGGGCTGGAGGCCCATTAGATGGATGTTGAAACCCCAACAGGGGGCAGAGACAGATCAGAGGGTTTGCACCAGAGAAGAGGAGGACGTTCCACTAGAGGAAGCATGGAAAATCCTTACCCAAGGGGGTTTCTCCCTCTCCATTGGGACGTTGGCCTTGGTAAGCCCAAGACATCACCCAGGACATCTTATGATTTCATCCAGCAATATGGGAGTTTTGGGAGGAAGTTATGGCATATTTGGCACATGTGGCAGCTTCCAGAGGCCCAAGGAGGGCTAACGTTTTGCTTTAGGAGGCCCATGTTCCCCAAAAAAGGGTTAATGTCACCCTAAAGGGGCATGACATCACCTTTATTTGCTTGATTAGGGTTTTAATTATGACATTTAATGTAAAACAATATTATTATGTATTTTGGCCTTGTCGTCCTTTTGGTGACCTAAAATTTAATTAAGGTCATTGTTATTATATAAGTAAGAGAGATAAACTCTCTTTTATTGATCATCTTTCACTCACCACTTGGTGAGGTCTAAAATTTCGTCCCTTCTAGGGTTCTTGGTTGAAATTGTGGCGCACTTGTTGAAGGAGGCTTCTCTCTGGTGATTTTTGGCATTTTTCTTGGTGGAAGGTTTACAACTAGGGTTTGGCTTGATAAATGCATGGTGAATGTAAGTGAATTTATGCAATCCTTCCCTTACTTGAATGGTTATAGTGTTTTTCTTACATTGTTTTAATGAAATTGTTGGAAGAAACCCTAGGAAATAAGAACATGTTGGTGTCCTTGTTTTAATTCCCTACTAAGATTGTGCCAAGGAGTTTTTACCTATTGAAGACATTTCTAGGGCCTTGCCTTTGCAACACCCTACCTATGCTCTTCAATCCTAGATGTTTTTATTCTTGTCATTGAGCTAAAGAAGGAGGAAAACGCACTAAGGCCTAGGTTTTATACACCTTAGTGAGTCATTTTCCTCTAGGGTTTGATTGTTGAAGCCTTGGCTCAACAACACTTCACATCAAACTCTCTTGTCTTTAGCCCTTCCATTCTCATTGTGCTTCCTCAACATTTTCCGCTACCTTTGACTCCATTTTCCCTATGAATGCATTGATCTAAGCCCTTTATGCTTGAGTGCCTTGATCACAATCTTCAAACAACCAATACCTTTGAACAATTGCTAACATCTTCTAACCCTAGCCTAGACTAACCTGCTAACCCTATTGCTTCCATTATCCATTTGAATTATAGTTATACTTTGCATCATTTTAGCTTATTTAAGCAAGTTGAACGATTGGCTAATGCATGATAGTCTTTGCTTCTAAATGAATTATGGTATTACTATATTGATGATAAAATGTTCTTGCTCATTGTGAATATTTCTTTAGCATTTATTGTGAAGTGACGTATTGTGACTGTTGCTATTTTACATCATTGATTTGCTTCATCAATGTTATCGGTCAATTGCTTTATATCAGAAAGTCCTTGATTATATGAAGTACTAACCAACAAGTGATATTGCATATATAAAGTTTTCTTGTTGCTTTGTTCCAAGCAGGTACACTTCTGGTTGTTATTATCTTTATTGGTTGTTTAGTCAGACTTTCTGATTGGTGGTGACTTGTGAGGGGGAAACTTTTACTTATCCATAAGCCTTTTCCTTCTCAAAACCCCAGGTCACTGGGGATGTCTCCCCTGGGCCTACCACCCTAAATAGAAAGAGTTATCCTATCGAGGTGACAGTGGTAGGATAATCTCTAGTTTCGTCAGTTTGCCTTTCTTTCACCTTTCCTTTACTTCCAAGTACAAGATGTGTGATAACAATACCAATCTTTAATTATCCAAGAAACATGCATGCCAACAAGAACTCATGCAATATTCAATAACATGCTAATTAGTTACAAGAAAACTCCCAATGCATATGATAACAACAAAGACATGATAAACTCAACACAGAGATAATTAATACACATCATAATATAAAATAAAAAGAAAACACAGAGAGACACTTAGCTTTAAATAAGCCATTTATCAACTAGATGCAGACATTAGATGTTCCACCCAATTGTAGACACTGTTGTTCTAGCTCTCAATAGTTGGTCACCTCGATCCAAGGCTATGAATCCATAAGGACGGGTTCTAGGTCGACTCTAAAACATACAACAATTAGCTAACAAGGTCTCATGGCTTTCCCAACCACACAACAATTCTAATTTACTATCTCTCTTCCCCTTCAGCCTACACAACCCAAAGAAATGAGCCCCTTTCTCTATAATCAAGTCCCTCAGTTTGTTCCACTTCTTTTCTAGGGCTTCAGTGCTACTGGTCAGGAAATATCAATGTTGAAAACTCCAAACATTTTCAGTTGTGGATAGTTCTATCACATATGCCATCATTCTTATGCACGCATGCATCAATTCCTTGCTAGAATAATCAACAATTACCTACATCCAACAATAAATGGCTCTTTTCCTCCCATAATTCATGTCCATTCCCATACCAAGACCAAGAATGAGCAATAATGAATGAGGAATGAATAACAATGGTTGAGTAGCCCCCAATCAGCCCAAAAACGAGGCTTATATAATTACATGCAATTAAGCACCACATGGCTTCCCCAAGAAATTAATGTAACTACTCCCCACTAAAACCAAGATGGTTAAATAAAACATAATGAAAATACTTATCCCCTTTGTCCCCCCTCTCTCATGGAATCAAATCCTCCTATCTTTGACCTTGTTTATTTTGCAACCAACAATGCATTTTTATTATTAATATTCAAAGTATTACATTTCTAAGCATTCCAACCTTTCAACTTTACGGGCACTACGAAATTTCATCAAATAAAAAAAATACATTATTAATCCGGGAACTCAAAATTGGGGTATTGCATTCCCCTCCCCCTTATTTTTGCATTGTCCTCAATGCATATACAAAAGAGAGAAATCAAAATTTCAAAAGTCTTCAAAAATTAATGGGTACTCTTCCTGCATGGCATCCCCATGCTCCCAAGTAACATCTTCAATACTATAGTAGGTCCACTAAACCTTTACCAATCTTATGGCTCAATTCTAGAGCACTTTGACCTTCATGTCCAATATGCACACTGGTTGGACCTGAAAGTCTCATTTTGGCTCCACCCAAATCAAATTCCAATCAATAACATGGTTAGGATCATGCACATACAATTTTAGCAAAGAGACATGAAATACACTATGCACATTCATGTTATCAAGCAATGAAAGCATGTATGCAATTGGTCTAATTATGTCCAATATCTCAAATGGACCACATAATCTGGTTGTTAGCTTGGTAGAACTTACCAACTTCAATGAGCTCTTATTAAGCTTCAATTTCAAAAGAACATGCTCTCCCACTTTAAATTATCTATCTTTCATGTTCTTATTTTCATAATTCTTTTGTCTATCTTGTGCTACTTTCAAATTCTACTTAATTTTAATCATCTGGTCTTCCATATCCTTGAGCAATTCTGGCCCAAGTACTACTATGTCTGTCGAATTGTCCCAACTCACTAGAGTATTGCATTTTCTACCATACAAAGCTTCAAGTGGGATCATCTTCAATCAAGTTTGATACCCATTGTTGTAGGAAAACTCAACCAAATGCAAATAATCTTCCCACTTTGATGGCTTATCCATCATATAAATTCTCAACATGTCTTCAATCACTTGGTTGACTCTCTTTATCTACCCATCTGACTGTGCATGATATGTTGTGCTAAAATTTATATTTGTACCAAATCCTTTAAATAATCCTATCCAAATGTTTGAAGTAAGCTTTGTCTCTTTGTCTGAAACAATTACCTTAGGTATTCCATGCAACCTAACAATTTCCCTCATGTAAATTTCTGCAATATTAGTTGTTCTATGAGTCATTTTTACTGGGCCAAAATGAGCAGCCTTTGTCAATTTATCCACCACTACTACAATTATTGAATCATGTTGCCTTGTTGTCTTGGGAAATTTAGTAATAAAATCAATGGTTAGCACTTCCAATTGCTTCTCTAAAGTTTGCAATGGTTTTAGCAAACATGTTGGGTGTCTATGTTCATCTTTCACTCTCTCACATTCCATACATATGGCAATGTAATTAGCAACATCCTTCTTCATTCATGACCAAAAGTATTGGCTTCTTATTTCTTCAATTGCTTTATGGTAACTGGGATGTCCATCATATGGAACAATATGCATTTATTTTAATAGTAAATTCCTAAGTTCTCCTAAACTAGAAACATAAAAAAAAATTATGCATAAGTACTTGATATTCTTTCATCTTATATTCTTTAAATTTCTATTCTACATTTTCCTACTGTAAACTTTGTTTTACCTATAGGTAATTCTAGTCTGTAACAACAACATATAAAATTCTTCTCTTTAAATATGTCTAATGCATAAGTCAAATGGTTGTAGTATGCACGAGATGTACTCTTCTGTTGAGTGCATCAACAACTTTATTTTATTTTCCTTTGATATGATTGATGTCAAAGTCATACTAACGTAAAAATTCCATCCATATTTTATGCCTAGCATTTAAAGTTGGTTTCTCAAAAATATATTTCATACCGCTATGGTCTATCCTTAATTCAAATTTATTCCCCATTAAATAATGCATCCACATCTTCAATGCATGAACTATGGCAACAAGTTCCAAATCATGTGTGGAATAATTACTCTCATGTTCTTTCATCTTTATGGTCTCATAACTAATGACATGTCCATTATGAGTGAGGACTCCACCAATTTATTCTTTGCATGCATCTGTGCATACCAAAAAAATTTCAATTGGGTTATAAATATTCAAAATAAGTGGACTAGTAAGTACCTCTTTCAACAAATTAAAATTTTCTTCACACTCTGTTGTCCATTCAAACTCAATTCCCTTCTTTTTTAAAGAAGATATAGAATGAGCAATTTTTTAGAATCCTTTTATAAATCTTCTGTAGTATCCAAATAATCCCATGAAATATCTGACTTCTTAAACATTCCTTGGTGCTGGCCATCCTCTAATGGATTCAATCTTCTCTGGATCTACTGCTATGCCTTCCTCTGAAATAATTTTCCCCAAATAGATACATTTTTGGTAAAAATAACACTTTCTTAGCTTGGCATACAACTAATGTTCCCTTAAAAATTGCAGCACCAACCTCAAGTGATGCTCATGCTCTTTATCTAACTTGGAATATATAAGTATGTCATCCAAGAAAACAATGACAAACTTTTCCATATAATTTTTGAATATTTCATTCATTAAGCACATAAATACAGTTGGTGCATTAGTCAATCCAAATGGCACCCCTACAAATTCATAATTCCCATACATGGTTCTAAAATTTGTCTTGTTGATGTCTTCTTCCTTGATTCTCAGCTGGTGATATCCTGATCTCAATTCTATCTTAACTTATCAAAGAGATCATCAATTTTGGGCAGAGGTTATTTGTTCTTCACAGTGGCTTTATCCAGTTGTTTAAGTCAATGCATAACCTCAACGTTCCATATTTCTTTTTAACAAATAGTATTGGCACTTCCTAATGTGATACACTTGAGCGTATGTACCATTTCTTCAACAATTATTTTGTATGCATGTGTAATTCTTATAGTTTTGGAGTACTCATTTTATAAGGAGTTTTTGACACTGGGCAACTTATGGTACTTAATCAATAGAGAAATTTATATCCCTTTTTGGTGGTAATCCTAGTATTTCTTGGAATACATCCTGAAACTCTTATAATAATGAATAATATTCAAGACTTGGACCTTTGGTTTTTTCTGACTCCTCCACATGAGCTAAATACAATTCACATCCTTTCTTGAAACATCTCTTCAATTGTAAGGCTGAAATCTCCCTTATAGAAATGGGTCTTGGAATTCCTTTCACAATGCTTTGTTTTCCTTCTTCATCAATACATGTAAATGTATTGTTATGAAAATATAGGAAAACATGATGCTTGTCCATCCAATCCATTCCAATTAGGATGTCATAATATCATAATGGTATGATAATATCAACATTATTACTCACTCCATTCATATTTATTGGACAATCTTTGGATCTGCCTTTTGGTTCCAATGACTAGCTAAACCAAACATGATTTTTCAATCTTAATTTTCTCCAAATGAAATATGTCCACTATTTTATGATCAATATAAATATTTATTTCTCTCGAATCAATTAAAATAGAAACATGTTGATTAGTGATCTTACCTTCCACCTCAATCATATGGGATTGGTGTTTTGTTTGTCGATATTCTAAGGCTACATATATTCTTGTAATTTTCTTCCCATGTATTCTATTGTAGTATCCTCTTAGATGTTGTGCAATGTTCTCATCTTGTCTTCTATGTGAGGGAAATCCTTGTACATGTGATCTTCTTTAAATCCCCAACATTTGATTGGTGATCTTCCCCTTTTTCCCAGGGAGTCTTCCCTCTTTGATTCATTCTTAGCAGGATGATCTTGCTTACTTGTATTAGGATTGTTTCTATTGAAAGGAGGTTTGAATCCCTTCTTTCTCTAATCATATTTCTCCTTCTTATTATCCTTCCAATATTTCTTCAAAGATTCTTTGCCCTTGCCTTGCTCATACAAGTACGTATCCTTTCTAATGGTATCTATCAAATTTTTGGATGTATCATATTGAATCTTATCTTTTTTAAAATATGGTAGTCCACTCAAAAACTTTTGTATCTTCACCTTTTCATCCACGATAAACACCACATACTTCAGAAATACCAAGGACTTCTTTTTGTATTCTCCTATGGTCATGCTCCCTAACCTAAGTTCAAAGAACTCTTGTATCTTCTTGTCATAATAATTCTCTGAAATATACTCCTTCTGAAAATATTTCTTGAACTACTTCCAAGTAATCCTACTCTCATTAATGTGCTCAAATTGCTTCAATTTATCCCACTACATAATAGTTTTCCATGCAAATGGTATGTGGAAATCCTAGCTTCTAGGTTAGATGAGTAATTGTGCAACTGAAAATATTTCATGATTCCAAGCAACTAGGATTCAACATCAAATTCCCTTTCTCTTTAAATATCAAAGGATGGTGGTTTAATATTCCTAAGCTCTCCTTGCAAACTCTCCAACTCATATATTCATTTGATGCCTGACAGGAGACATTTCTAGATTACTCCTTGAATCTTTAGATGCATAAAAATTAGTTTTTGAGTAAGGAGGTGATTGATTCTTATGAGTTCTACTATAACTTCTTGAGTGAATGGGTCTTCTATATTTATCCATTATGTCATGATATAATCCTTCTTCATCATGTCTTGAGACTGATCCATTCTCCCCTTTCCTCTGCAAATGATTTAGGCTTTGCATCATTTGAGCATTTATTTAATTTTTCTCCTCCTATGATCTCATTATCTTCTTGTTTTCATATATATAACTATGTACTTCCATTCTGAGACTTCTCATAGTCTCTAGAAATTCTATTGGTTCCACTCTACTCCTATGTCCATTAGATTTTGTTTCAATTTTATCCACATTGATATTTTGGCCTTTGACTTCTCTCTCATGACTATAGAATTTATGTGAATCCTCCATGAATCGGGTATGCAATCCTAGGCTTGAAATAATCTACTTATATCTATAATTCTGCAAAATGTGCAAGCAACCATTTTTGTTATAATTATATATATTATAAATTTTTTTCCAATTAATGCTACATGTCATTTTTATGCTCAATTCATGAAGATTTATATCATAATTTTACAAATTATAATAATTTTGGGTTATTCTCCTCCGCGTTAGCTTTCCAATGACTATTCTTATGCCCCAATCTAATCTATGAGATAAAAGTTATGGCTTCCTAAAAAATATATTTTCACCCCATTTATATAGTTTTTCCACTGGTTCAATTTTATTGGAAGGCCAACGTCTATCAACTGTAGAAGAAAATCTATAAATAACCAAGAAAACTTCTATATTTAGAAATTATAATAATCATGATGGTGATCACACATCAACCTTCATATTCTCCAACTATTGTTCCAGTAAGATTCTACAACAATTTAGGATATGCAACTTTGTCCTTTTTACAAATTTTCCAAGAAATTTTAGCAAAACTAGTTCTCTCAATTGGTGCATTTTTGGAAAATATTTGCCAAACCAAATTTTAATGTCTTGATGAGTATGAAAAAATTTGAGTAAATAAAATTTTCTAGTTTTGAGATCTAGGATCACATTTCCTCCTCTAAAAATCCCAAAAATCCCCAAAAAGTGGTTTGGAATAGTGGATTTTGGCCTATTTCAGCATCCCCTTTTCTAAACCCTTAGATTTTCTCAAATTCCTTCACTGGGTATTTTTGTATCTACGTTTTGGACTCTCTCCAAAAATTTCATCTTAATTTGGGTGTTTGTCATTGAGCTGGACTCAAATATTTAAAACCTAATATTTTGAAGTTTTTGAAATATCCAAACATAAATGGCCAATGGCACTCTCTAGCATTATTGTAGAAATCCTCACTATGGAAAAAATCCATAAGATTTTATCTCAATCTGAGTTATTCTTTTGATGTGACACCATGAGTCCACATAGCACCTTGAGAGCATGCCATGCCACTCCTCCAACCATCATGGCTTGCCCTATCATCCTCCTTTACCTCTTACTTCTACCTTATATTTTACACTTGCCTTCACATTTTAATATATAAATAAAATAAAATTATTTATTAATAGTATGGGACCCCACCCGTACCAACTACCACATGGCACCACCATAGTGGCCCATGCCCCTAGTGGGGTCCACCTCCACACCTTTCCTCTAGTGCACAACCCATCCCTACCCAAATATAATGGTGGATATTAGGGAACAATCAATGGTCCACAACAATTTTGCATCTTCAAAGTGCTTGAGGGTTAATGCCCTTCGCAATGTGATACCAAAAATCACCCATGAAATGTGGCACATTCTCATTGGTTTTGCATCACCAATAAATGTTTCAAAACCACCATGTGAACCATGTGATACCACTTACCTACCAACTCTGATACCACTTGTGGTATCGGGTCATCACTCCATCGATACCCCTATCACAGTGGCCTACCACCCTGTCGTTGTGTCCTGCCACTGTGGACCTACAATGTCACCTATCACATGGCCTCCACATCATGTTGACATCATCATACAAACAAATTCCCAAATTTTTCCAATATTCACATAAATTCATATTTTCAAGAAATGATGTTCAGGTGCCCCAACACTCGTCGCTTCGGCCTCTGTGAAAAAAAAAAAAAATTGACCTGTAAGGTGTCCCATACGGACCAAGAGCTACAACCGACACTCTGATACCAATCTATAATATAACCAGTATCAACAAAATGAAAATGTTTTCTCAAATACCAATCTGTAATGTACCCATTACTAGAAATCACGAAACTATTTCTCCGATACCAATATGTGAAGTGCATATCACCAGAAAACCTAAATATTTTCTTTGATACCAATATTTAATTAATCAAGAAACATGCATGCCAACAAGAACTCATGCAATATTCAAGAACATGCTAATTAGTTATAGGAAAATTCCAAATGCATCTTATAACAACAAAAAGGATGATAAAATCAACACAAAGATAATTAATGCACGGCGGAATATAAAATACATAGAAAACATAGAGAGGAAATTATATTTAAATAAACCATTCACCAATTGGTTGGAGACGTCAAACGTTCCACCCAACCATAGACATTGTTTTTCTATCTCTTAAGAGAAGGTTACCCTGGATCCAAGGCTATGAATCTACAAGGATGGATCTTAGTTCGAGTATAAAACACACAAGAGCTAGCTAACAATCTCTCATGGTTTTCCCAACCACACAACATTCCTAGTTTACCATCTATCTTACCCTTCAACCTACACAACCCAAAGAAATGAACCTCTTTCTCTGCAATGAAATCCTCAATATTGTTCCAGTTCTTTTCCAGGGATCCGATGCTACTGGTTAGGAAATATGAATGTTCGAAACTCCAAGGATTCTTAGTTGTGGACAATTCTATCATAACCTCCATCATTCTCATGCACACGGGCATCAATTCCTTTCTAGAATAATCAACAGTTACCTACAGCCAACACCCAATTTCTCTTTTCCTCCCATAATTCCTTTCATGCCCAGACCAAGACCAAGAATGAGCAAGAATGAATGAAGAACGAGTAATAATGATTGAGTAACCCCCAAATAGCCAAAAAGTAGGGTTTTTTTAAGAACCAAACATCAATATAGCATATAAAAACCTCAAGAAAAGTACTCAACGCCTTGAAAAAGAGATAATATCAGATAATAAGCCTCTTCGAGGGGGCAACCTCCTTTTACCCCACTTAAATGTTCAATTCCAGATGATTCAAAATGAAAATGTCTCATTGGTATATATAGGAGACTAGGAGGTATAATTACAACTAATGGCCTAAAGCCGACATAAATAAAATAACATTACTAATCTAATATGCCCCAATTAAGGGTTAATGAGCCAATATTAGGGCTTAACATGCCCCTCCCCTTGAGACAAGTGTTGTCTGCAACGCTTGAGTAACTCTGGATGCTTCTGTATAAAACACTCATCTTCCCAAGTGGAATCTTCAGCCGGTAGTTTCCTCCATTTAATGAGATACTCTGAAATGGATCTATTCCTCAGTTGGTGAATTCTTGTGTCAGTGATGGCTTCAGGCTCCAATATGATTTTTCCTTCTTCATCAAGTTCTGGCAATATAGTTTGAACTAGGATCTTGTTGCCTATAACCTTTTTTAAGCATGAAACATGGAAAACTGGGTGTACTCGTGAAGATGCAGACAGCTCCAATTTGTATGCCATAGTACCAATCTTTTGCAATACCTTATAAGGGCCA
>JASDQU010105671.1:22814-48958 GCA_032191745.1 Picea mariana
CCTTCCTTGTGTCCTCATCATGAATTTCATGGGATGCATTTTCACTTTTGGGTGTCTTCTCTGTTACGAAATTTTTCATTACTTCCATGATCTTAGCTTCCATTGAATCCATCTTAGTATCCAACTTAGCTTCCATTGAATCCATCATCTCTTGTAGTTCATCTTTGGTCACTGTATTCTTTTGTAAATCATTTATGTCCCTACGCATTTCTTCACCTTCATAAAGAGTCCAATTAGGATTTTTTGGAGGCTTATTTGGTGTAGAAGGTCCTTTTTTGGGTGGCATGTTGGAAAAATATCACTTTTGAGTCTTGATTTTGAGGTGGTTCTGCTAGACAATATTTATTCTGTTCTATCTCCCAAGTTTCGGCCCTTCTGGGTATGGAACTTTCTTTTAGGTAGTTCTTTGATATTTCTTCTCTGCAATGCCACAGGTCTGATCAAAATTGGATGTGCCAAGTGGAATTTATGGTAACTTCCTCACAACTTGCAGATTTTTGGCCTTTCCAGGAGATCTCACTTGTATAGAATTCCCTGCACAATAAAATTGATATAAAATTCTAAAACTTGCACCCAAAATACTACAGACTGTCCCCAATCCAATGCAACCAGTCCCACTCAATTTGGATACTCTAGCAAGAATTTATGATTGTTTTACTTGGAACACCTTCTTGAGACTAATCAATAGGACTAGTCAGAAACCCTATCTTACACAGGGTGTATCTACAAATTTAAGATGATACAGAAGCTGAAAGTTTTACCAAAGATAAATTACCAATTTATGTAAATGGCCTCTATATTTCAGGGTCTGAAACGTTACAGAAAAATGTTTATAGCAAAAGTTCCACAATGACTCATTTCAGGATGATTCCAGAACCCTATATTGTACAGGATGTATCTCCGAAAGTATAAGGCCTCAGGGGCTGAATTTTGAACCCAACGTACCTTGATCCGTCTTCTAAATATCCTCCAATCCGTTCCTTCTGAAACATTGTAGAAAAAAATTTATAGAAAAAATTCCACGATGTCTCAGATGTAGCAGCGAAACCCCAAGACCTTGAGCTCTGATACCATATGTTAAGAACCAAACATCAATATAGCATATAAAAACCTCAAGAAAAGTACTCAATGCCTTGAAAAAGAGATAATATCAGATAATAAGCCTCTTTGAGGGGGAAACCTCCTTTTACCCCACTTAAATGTTCAAGTCCATATGATTCAAAATGAAAATGTCTCCTTGGTATATATAGGAGACTAGGAGGTATAATTACAACTAATGGCTTAAAGCCGACATAAATAAAATAACATTACTAATCTAATATGCCCCAATTAAGGGTTAATGAGCCAATATTAGGGCTTAACAGGTTTATATAATTACATGCAACTAAGCATAATGTGGATTTCCCAATAAACTCAAGAGAATGGGGGGGCTACTCCACCAGAAACGGGAAAAGGGTAATGCCAAATATATTATTATTTTATCCTAAGTTACTAAGGGTAGGGAACAATTTGAGGTGGCTTAAAGTTTCTTTTGGAAGTGACAAGTTTCAAGTGGAAAGCATGCAATATATATTGAATGCCTTAATGTATTTTGGAGTATTACGATGATTATTCATGTAACAGACTCTTGTGAGAAGAAGGGAGTCAGACTGTATGGAAAATCTAATTATTACCCTATCTTCCTGAAGAAGCTTGTAAGGAGTTGTGAGGGATGCATTCATAGTTTCACTGTCAAAGGGTCAAGTTGACAGACCATGAGAAATATCTTTGGGTGAGAGATTGGTTGTTGTGGAGTGGTTTTCAGACCCAAAAGAAAACTCTCTAGGTGATAGTTTTGTTGAGAGTTGTTCCCTGGTGCATTGAGCATTAGTCACAGGGCTCAAAGACTTCCTGTATGTCCTGTTGTTGGTAACCCTGGGAAGGGAAGTGGGAAAAATAAAGGACTAGTGAGAAGAGAAGGGACACACTTCATCGGGTGTGATAGGTGTGTGGGAAATGAGGGACTATGGACTAGTTGCAGCAGTGGGAACCTAGGACTAAGCAATTCTGTTGAGTTTTAGAGCATATCTTGTCACTAGGACCCTGTTTTCCCTGGTGGAGTTGATCCCCAACTTGGGGGTGACTTTTTGTTGAACTCTTATGAGAAACAATGTTTATGAATGGGAGGAACATTTGATTCAAGGCCACAGTTGGTGATTTTCATAAAAGATAAGTGTTCTTAAAGTGCTTGTCATGTTTACTATGTGCTTGTTTATCTATGGTTAACATGGGTTAAATTCTCATATGTTTTTGCATATAAGTATTCGGTGTTATCATGTTTAATGATTCTTCCACCTATAAGTATGATGCATATAGTTTTTATTTGTATATATGCACGGATATATCCAATATGGTTAGCTTATCCTGCTATGTTAATATGGTGATTTTGGTTATGAGCCAACAACATGAGAATTGAATGGCTGAGTGCAAAGGGTGGTAGCTTGTGTTCACTAAGAAGTTGGAATTTGTGGGTGTGTGGAAAGAGAATTAGATTCCATGCAAATTGAAATTTGATTTGACGTATGACGCTTAGATGGATGTGTGTGAGGTTTTGTTGTGGGAATAGTATGATAGGGAGCACGATTGGTGTGCACAGATTTGAGTTATCTTCATTGATTAAGTTTGTATTGAAATAAATTATTGCTTCCAGTGTTAAGTTGTGTGGTGAGACTCAAGATTTGGTCAAGCACATTACTTCAAGTGATATTGCATAGATTGAGTTTACAATAGGCTCCATGCATTGTACTTTTAATGTAAAATTTCTTAGGGGTATGTTTGGAATGTTGTAGTTTGGTTGTTTCAGAGCAAGTGTAAGGTGGTAATGGGACTAAGTGGGAGATTGTGTATGTTACAAAAGTTGAGGTTGTGTAACGTGTCCCAACCTAGGGTGGCCAGGGATGTTTCATATTGGTATCAGAGCTATAGGTTCAACATTAGACTTGTATGGGCCAGAGATTTGCGTGAATAGATGTGTGCACTAAGAATTGGTACTGTGTAGTATGGATATTACTTGTGCGTGATATCATTAGTGCATGATATATATTTTTGATGCGCACAAAGAGAGTGATGTGAGGTTATGCACACTAGAGTTGGGATGATAAAATCATCCAACAAATCCAAGTGAAAGGAATTCTAAAAAAATGGTGCAAATTTTTCATGTAGTTGTTGCATGAAACCATCTAACAAATATTAATTACTTGCAGAATTTGCAGAATTTTCAGTGAATAGAGCAAGACAGAGTCGGTGTAGAGGGTTAAGAACATGGAATATGTGTAGAGGAATTATAGTCCTGATGATGAATTTGGGGATATGTATATCAGTTTGTGTTTCAATGGTAAATAATCCAAGGAGGAGCACATGGATATGGTAGAAACTGTAAAAGTATTACAGAAAGTTGTCTAGAGTTATAAGGCTAGTAATGAAAGGATTATGAGAAACAAGGCAAAACAAGATGACTTCAATGTCAAATTGATGTAGAGCCTGGACATAATAGAAAATAATATGAATAAGGAGACAGAGTCGAGCATATCAAGAAGTCTCATGATGATAAAAGAAGAGAAGAAATAAATGTTGGTAAGCATTCTTTCAGGAAAGTGTGAAGTAGCTCAAGTCCATCTCATGTCAAAAAGCATAAGAGAAGGACTGGCGTAGATGAGATATCAGGGTGAATTAATAATATTAATCCTCCTACCTTTGATGGTGAGAAAAATAAGGACAAAGATGTAGAGACATGGTTTTTGAGTATGAGGAAGTACTTCCAGTTGCATAACTATTATGTGCAGTAAGAAGGGAGAATTGTTATCTACCAGTTAAAAGGAAAAACATCAATGTGGTGGGATCAATATGTGCAAGTGCAGCATATTGATGAGAAGAAAGTAACTTGGAGAGAGTTCATGAGGTATTTCCAAAATAAATACTTAACCAAGCACTACTATGACAAGAAAATGAAGGAGTTCTTCGAACTCAAGATTGGGAGTATGAAAATTGATGAGTACGAAAGAATATTTTTGGAACTATTGAACTATGTTCTATTTATCAAGGATGAACAAGTGAAGATTCAAAGATATTTGAGTGGTTTTCCCTCATTTACCAGTGACAAGATACAATATGATGACCCTAAAACGTTTTAATATAACATAATTCACGCTAACTGTCTTTATGAGAAGCAAAGGGGAAGGTTGATTTTCCAAAAGGCTTGGGAAGACAAAATGAAAAGTAAGGTGGAATAGAGGAAGAAGGGAGTTAAACCATAATTTTTTATAAATACTGTGCAAGGAAAGATGACTCTTCAGGAGCCTAGAATGTCGGAAACAGTGGGAAAAAAGTCATGGAAACAACCTATGAAGTGTTTGGGTTGTGGTGAAAATCACATGTGTAGATATTGTCCTCAAAGAGGTGATAGAGTGAGGATTGCACATAGTGTACAACAAGTTGCGATAGCTGAGGATATGGGAAGAAATTTGTTGAAGATTTACACCACACTGGATAACAAGAAGGATGAGTACCAGTCAGACATGATCAAGGTGGAAGGTAAGATTAATGACCAACCCATTTCTATTTTAATAGAATCAGGAGATAGTCATGGTTATCTAGATCATCTAGATCCTAATATGGTGGAAAGATTCCATTTTTAGAGTAGAAAGATTGGAAAATCTTGGTTGGTGTAGTTAGTTATAGGAGAAAAAAGGAAGATTAGTGAGGTGGTTAAGGCATGTCCAATGGAGATGAATGGATTGCGCACAAAGGCTGACTTGAATATTATACCTATGGGCTCACATGATTGCCTCATTGGTAAGGATTGGTTGGATGAGCATCATGTTTTCTTGGATTGTTAAAATAAGGAATTTACTTAACTCGACGAGCAAGGAAACTTGAGATCAGTTCAAGGAATTCCAAGAGTTGTGACTATCAGATAATTTTTGGCTTAACATTTGAAGAAACATTAAAGGAAAGGGTGTCAAGTATTTATAGTGCACATGGAAGAGGCACCTAAGGATAAAGTGCCAAGTGCAGAAGACTATGCAATATTAAAAGGGTATAAGGATGTCTTTAAAGAGATACCAGGATTTCCTCCGAAAGGAGATATTGAATTCTCTATTAATCTAATGCCAGGATCATCACCTGTATCTAAGACTCCTTACAGGATGAGTACACCAAAATTGAAGGAGTTGAATATGAAAATTGAAGAAATTATGAAGAAGGAGTACATACACCCAATTGTGTCACCTTGGGGTGCACCGATTTTGTTTGTGAAGAAGAAGGATGGTACGTTGAGACTTTGTATCGACTTCAGGCAGTTGAAAAAAGTAACACTAAAGAACAAGTATCATTTTCCAATGATATATTATTTGTTTGATTAGCTAAGATGCACGCATATATTTTTCAATATAGATCTCAGATTCATATATCACCAAGTAAGAATAAAAGAGGAAGAAATTAGTAAGATTGCCTTCATAATAAGGTATGGTCACTATGATTTTACAATGGTGACATTTGGATTGTCAAATGCACCAATTTTCTTCATGTGTTTGATGAACGAAGTTTTCAAGAATTACTTAGATAAGTTTTTCATTGTGTTTTGGATGACATTCTTATTTACTCAAAGTCTAAGTAAGAGCATAAACAAAACTTGAGGATGGTGTTGTAGGTGTTGAGGGAGCATCAAATTTATGGAAAGTTGAGCAATTGTTAATTTTATCACCGACATATTCATTATTTGGGTCATATTATTTCAAAAGAAGGAATAGTTGTGGACCCAATGAAGATATAAGCCATTGAGGAATGGCCAACACCAAGAAATGTCTCAAAAGTGAGATCCTTTATGGGAGTAGCAGAGTACTACATAAGGCTTGTTGAAGGATTCTCTCAGATTGTGCATCCGATTACATCCCTACAGAAGAAAGGCGTGTGGTTTGAGTGGGCTCCAGATTGCGTAAGGATTTTTTAGCACTTGAATAGTTTGTTAACAAGTGCGCTGATTTTTAGAATTGTTGATCTAGATGCAGACTTCGCTGTGTGCACAGATGCATGAAAGGAAGGAATCGGTGGAGTCCTGAGTCATAATGGGCATGTGGTGTGCTACGAGTCAGGGAATTTGAAAGAGCATGAAAGGCTCTATGCTACACATGATTTAGAGTTGGCAGCTATAGTGCATGCCTTGAAGATGTGGTAGAATTATCTCATGGGAAAGAGATTTGAGTTGAGAACAGACCATTGTGGTCTAAAGTATTTGTTTGGACAACCAAGTTTGAATGCCAAAAAAAGCAGGTGTTTAGAGTTCCTCAATGAGTATGACTTTGACATAAAGAATATATCAGAGGAAAAGAGAACAAAGTGGTTGATGCACTCAGCAGGAGGGTGCATGAAATATATGTTATAGTTGTTAGCATGTACTAGACATATTTATGCGATATAATTTTGGAATTTTCCAAATCATATCTGTGCTATATGGTAATAAGTGTGACTTTACAGCAGGGTATGTCGCAGCCAAAATTTTGAAGGTTGTAAGTTAAGAGAGGATGGGATCCTCATGTATAGACATAGATTCTATGTTCCAAATGATCAAGAGTTGAAGGGTCTGATTTTGTCATAGATTCATAAGGTTCCTTATGTTGGACATCCAGGTTATCAGAAGACAATTGTTGTGGTTAAGAAGAAACACTTTTGGCCAGGTATGAAAAAGGAAGTTGCAAATTTTATTGTGAGATGTCTCGAATATCACAAACACATACATACAGTTGGTATGTTGTATCTTTTCCCCATTCTTGAGTGTAAGTGGGAAGTTGTTACTATGGATTTCATAACTAAGTTTCCTAAGACTATTAAGCAACATGATTCTATCATGGTGGTGGTGGACAAGCTTACTAAAGTTGTCCATTTTATTCCAGTGAAGTCAACGCATAAGGAGGTCGACATTGTTGAGATATACATGCATGAAGTTGATAAGATGTATGGTGTACCTAAGATGATTGTGACTAACAGAGATTCCAATTTCACCCCTAAATTTTGGAAAGAGTTATTCAAAGGATTTGGAACAAGTCTGAATTTCAGCACAAAATATCACCTTGAGACGGATGGTCAGAATAAGAGGGTAAATCGAGTGATTGAAGATATGTTGAGGATGTATGTGATGGAAAATTCATCTGAGTGGGAATACTACCTTCATTTATTAGAGTTTTCACAAAAATGGGTATCGAGCATGTTTAAAGATGAGCCCATTTGAGGCACTTTATGGTAGAAAGTGAAACACATCTGTAAGTTGGGATAACCCAGTATACCAAACAGTAGTTGGGCTAGATTTTCTCCAGGAAATGGAGGAGCAGATGGTAAAGATAATGCAAAACTTAAAGGATTCCAAATAAAAGTAGAAAAGTTGTGCAGATAAAAGAAGGGTCCACTGAGAATTTGAAGTGGGTGATCACATGTTTTTGAAAGTGAAGGTCGTGCACAGTTCTCTGAAATCGGGAAAGTATTATAAGTTAGCAGCACACTATTGTGGGCCATTTGAAATCCTTGAAAGGAATGGTCATATCGCTTATATGCTTTCATTGCCTACTTCCTTATGCATTCATAATGTTTTCCATGTGTCATTGATTAAGAAATGTGTACCTAATGCTAATCATTTCATTGATTGGAATTTGATTCAGGTGGAGCCGAAAGGAGGATTTCAAGGGAGATCGATTTTCATATTGGATCGAAAATTCAAGCAGCTATGGAATCGAGTCATGGAGTTGGTAAAATTCCAATGGAGTTGGTACGGTCCTGAGGATGCAACCTAGGAGCACAAGGATGTTATACGAGTAGAGTATTCTCATCTTTTTTATGATGTTTGAAATTTTGTGTACATGTATATACACTGCACTAAGGACAGTGCATAAATAATGGGGAGGGGATTGTAGTGTGCCTAATATGGATCCCTTTGTAATTGTACATATAAGCTAGTGAGCCAAATTGTATCAAGTGTAAATGTAATGAACATGAAGCTAGTGAGACAAGGAAACTTGGTTTTAGGGTGTTGCACACATCAGGGAAGTGCATGGAAAAGTGTTAACAAAGACAAGGTATTTGGTTTATGTGTTGTGTGCACCTCAGTAATACTTTCATTCATACTGAGGTGCATTCATAGTGATACATTGCATTGTTTTTCGTGCACTTGGGTTAGTGCCTAGGAATGAATGTGTATGCTTCGAGTGTTGGGTATGTGTTATATTATTTGCACAAATAGCTCTAGTGTTTTCTACATTGCACTGGGTGCGTAGGGTGTCATGCAGGGGAAACGCCCCCGCAAATTCTTTTCCTCAGGAAACATGTTGCATTTTTCCTCGTTTTTTGTGTCCATTGTTGGGCAGTTTTTTGGCACATGGTTTTTGCTGATGGTTTTCTATTTATGGTTAAGGAATTAGGTTTGTTGACTAATCCATGTCATTGGGTTAGGGTTTTGGATGTCATTGACTCCTATATGTATATTGTATTGTAAACAATGTATCACTATGAATGAATATAGAATATGTTGGTTTTCCCGGTTTGGGTTTCCAGGGGAAAAATCTATGTGTCATGTGTATATTTTCCATGGTATATATTTTTTTCTTTTATTGAAAATATATTTTCAGTAAAATATTGTACAAGGTTAAAATCTACATTCATATCAGAGCTTGGTTGGCTTCAGGGGGATGCCTTTGTGGTCAAGGGTTTGGCTCGGGACTGTGATAATCCTTGTTACTGTGGGAGATATGTGGTATTAATTTTTCAGGTGAAAAGAAATGGTGAGCAATTTGAAAATGGAGATTGAGAAGTTTAATGGGAAAATTTTTGAGTTGTGGAAACTCAAGATGGAAGATTTGTTGGTGGATAGAGATCAGTGGATCCAGGTATTGCACCTATAGGAACTTCAACAGATGACTGGAAAAAGTTGGATAGGAAGGAAAATAGCACAGTCCGACTGTGTCTCTCAAATTAAGTATTACAGAATGTGTTAGAGGAAGCTACAACGAAATATTTATGGGATAATTTGGGGAAGCTATATCAGTCTAAGTCTCTAGTCAATAATTTTTTTCTAGAAAAAAAGTTGCACAACCTAAGGATGAGAGATGGAGACTTGGTGGAAGATCATTTGAATGCCTTCAATACTGTGTAAGTCAGTTAGTATCTGTTGAGATTTAAATTTCAGATGAAGATAAGTGTATCAATTTATTGTTCTTTTTACCAGACTCGTGGGATAGTCTGGTTGTGGCCATAGGTAGTAATACAATTGCCTTGAAGTGCGATGAAGTGGTCTCATCCTTATTGTCGGAGGAGATGAGACGGAAGAACATGGAAGGACATAGCACATATGCATTATTTGCAATAGGATGCTCCCCGGAAAGAAATAGATCTAAGTCCTCAAGTGGGAGATCTAAGTCTAAGGGTAGATCTAAAGATCCTGAAAATTTTGTAAAGGTATTTTGGAGATGTGGAAAAGAAGGGCACTAAAAGAAGTAGTGTAGATCCAAAATTGAGAAAAAGAAGGGATCTGAAGAAGCTCCTTATACAAAATAAAATACCTCCAAGCAGGGGATGTGTATTTGGATTCTTCAATCACACATGCATATAATGAGGCATGGTTGGTTGACTCAGGTGCATCCTTTCATATGAATCCCCATAGGGAGTGATTTTGTGAATATGAAAGGTATGATGGAGGTAATGTTTTCCTAAGTGATGACTCGACAACCAAAATCATAGGACGAGGAAAAGTCAAGTTGAGGCTCATAGATGAAAGGATTAGAACACTACTTGGTGTTCTGCACATCCTAGGTTTGGACAGAAATTTGATTTATGTAAGAAAAATGGACGATGGAGTGGTAAAAGAAATATTTGTAAAGGAAACATGTGGGATAGTTCGAGGAGAAATGGTGTTGTTGAAGGGATTTCGGTTTGAAACTCTGTATAAGCTGCAAGGAAGCACTATTAGTGATGGGTGTAATAGTTCCATTGTTCTTGATATTGGATTTGAAGAAGAAAGAACTACTACAGTCTCTAGAGAAAAGGATATGATGTGGCATCAAAGCCTGGGACATATCGAAGAGAAGGGTATTCGACTACTACATAGTAAAGGTATGGTTGAAGGTATGTCTAACTGTTCTTTGTATTTTTATTTCTGTGAACATTGTGTATATGGGAAGCATAATCGGGTAAGATTCCCCTCTGGTGCAACGAGGGCAGAAGGAATTTTATAGCTAGTTCAAAGTGATGTGTTTGGAATTGTGTCAGTTCCATCATTGGGAAAATCAGTGTACTATGTCTCATTCATTGATGAATTCTCGAGGAATACTTGGATATATTTCCTTAGGAAGAAATCTAAAGTCTTTGATAGGTTTAAAGAGTTTAAGGATCTTGTTGAGAATCAAACAGAGAAAATAATTAAGGTGCTAAGGATAGATAATGGTGGAGATTTTTGTGGGAATGAATTTGAAGAATTCTATAAGAAGTGTGGTATATCAAAGCAGAAGACTACTCCATATACACCTCAGCACAATGGAGTTACATAAAGGATGAAAAATATGTTGATGGAAAAATAAAGATGCATGCTTAGTGATGTCGAGTCAGGGAAAGAATTATGGGCAAAGGCAATGGGTATAGCATGTTACCTGGTCAACAGATCACCCTCATCAGTGTTGGATGAAAAGATTCCACAAGAGGTATGGACTAGTAAGAAACCTTCTTTCACACATCTCAAGGTGTTTGGCTGTGAGGCATATGTTCATATTCCAAAGGAAAACAGGAGTAAGCTAGATAAGAAGAATGGAAAGTGTATCTTTATTGGGTATAAACATGGTCTCAAAGGTTATAAGATTTGGAACCCAGAGACTAATAAGGTTGTGTATAGCCGAGATGTGGTATTTAGAGAAATGATTTTTTTTGTTAAACAGGAAGCCCTACCAAGTAAGGAAGAACCAGAGAAAATACAGTTTGATTTAAAGGATGATGAATTAGACTCTACAAAAGAAAAGGAATCAGAAGAAGAAGATCCTCATACTCCAGTATTGAGGAGATCGGTTCGAGAAAGAAGGCTACCAGAAAGGTATAATCCATCTGATTTTCGTTCAAATTTTTTTTTGTCTATTACTAATGATGATCCCAGAACTGTCAAGGAGGCAATGGATTTAGAGGATGGAAAGCTCTGGAAAAAGGCCATGGATGAAGAAATGGAATCCTTGGATAAGAATGAGGCTTGGGATCTAGTGGATTTGTCGACTGGAAGAAATCCCATTGGAAGAAAATGGGTATTTAAAAAGAAGTTGAATGCAGAAGGAAAAATGGAGAAATACAAAGCTCGGTTAGTAGTTATTCCCAGGTTGAGGGAATTGATTTTGGTGATATTTTTTCTCTTATTTCCATGTTAACTTCTATAAGATTTTTGTTATCTGTTGTTGATGCATTTGATTTTGTACTAGAATAGATGGATGTGAAGACAAGATTCCTACATGGGGATCTAGAAGAAGAAATATTTATGAAGCATCCAAAAGGCTTTGTTGTGAATGGAAAGAAGGAGTTGGTATGCAAGATGAAAAAGTCCTTCTATGGTTTAAAAAAATCACCAAGGATGTGGTATCAAAAATCTGATACTTATATGCTAGGACTTGGCTTCACAAGAAGCAAAGAGGATCACTGCATGTATTTTAAATTAATTGGTGGCCATTTGATTTATTTGGTCTTGTATGTGGATGACATGTTGTTGATAGGAAACAACAAGGAGATTATCCAGGATGTGAAAACTCAGTTTTCCTCTAAATTTGACATGAAGGATCTTGGTGCTTCAAATTTAATTTTGGGCATGGAAATTAAAAGAGATCAGAAAAAGAGGAAACTCTGGTTAAATTAGAGAAAATATGTCGAGACAATATTGCAGAGGTTTAATATGAAGGAATGTAAATCGGTCAAGGTCCCTATTCCTGTTGGTGTAAAGTTATCTGTAGATCTATGTCCCAAGACACGGGAAGAGGATCAGGACATGTCTCATGTTCCATATGCAAGTGCAGTTGGTAGTTTTATGTATGCAATGGTTTTTACTAGACTAGACATTGCACATGTAGTGGGAGTTTTGAGCAGGTATATGTCAAAACCAGGGAAGGAGCATTGGATAGCAGTAAAAAGGGTTTTCAGGTATTTGTGTGGCACTACTATCTATGGATTGTGCTACCAAGGAAGACTAGGATTGGACAGAGTGTTGAACATACATGGCTTTGTGGATGCAGGTTGGGCTAGAGATATGGATCATATGAGATCTATGAGCGGGTATGTGTTTAACCTCTTTGGTGGAGAAATCAGTTGGATGAGCAAAAGATAAGTTGTAGTGGCACTTTCAACTATAGAAGTTGAATACATGGGAGCCACTCATGAAAGTAAGGAAGCATTATGGTTACAAAGATTGTGTTCATGTATTGGGTTGGTACATCAAGCTGTAAGGATAGATTGTGATAGTTAGAGTGCAATTTTTCTGGTGAAAAACCAAGCTTATCATTCAAAGACAAAGCATATTGATGTTCAATATCACTTTGTGAGAGACATGGTCGAAGAAAAGAAAGTGTTTCTAATAAAGGTGGACACTTTAAAGAATGTTGTAGATTCAGTAACAAAATATGTGAGCACTGAGAAGTTCTCTTGGTGTAGAGGATCCATGAGAATTGTTTCCCTGGATTGTTGACTATGTAACCTTGTAACCCATTGTATGAAAAGAAAACAATAAGTGGGATAATGTTGGGTATGTGTTATATTATTTGCATGAATAGCTCTAGTGTATTCTATGTTGCGTTGGNGTCACATTTTTGCCTAGTTTTTCATGTCCATTGTTGGGAAGTTTTTCAGCACATGGCGTTTGTTGATGGTTTTCTATTTCCGGTTAAGGAATTAGGGATGTTGACTAATCCAGGTCATTGGGTTAGGGTTTTGGATGTCGATGGCTCCTATATGTATATTGTATCGTAAACAATGTATCACTATGAATGAATATAGAATATGTTGGTTTCCCGGTTTGGGTTTCTAGGGTAAAAATCTATGTAATGTGTGTATTTCTCATTGTATCTTTTATGTTCTTTTATTGAAAATCTATTTGCAGTAAAATATTGTACAAGGTTAAAATATACATTGAGGTGAGGAAGCATGTGTGATTATGAGGCTGGTGAGCCTGGACGTAGATAGGCTAGTGTGCATGTCCATGTAAATACAATCATGAATATTAATATAATATTGCATCACTACATGTTGACTGACTCAGACAGAAAAGAGACGAGGGGGCTACTCCACTGGAAAACGGAAAAGGGGGGGTGAGTCATAAGTATTAGGGAATATTTTATAATATTTCCAGGAAAAGCGTAATGTCAGATATATTATTATTTTATCCTAAGTTCCCAAGGGTAGGGAACGGGTCATCAGGTGGCTTAAAGCTGCTTTTGGAGGTGAAAAGTCAAGTGGAAGGAATGCAATATATATTTTTGGCCTTGGTGTATTTTGGAAGATTAGGATGATTATTCATGTAACAAGCTCTCGTGAGAAGAAAGGGGGTCGGACTGTATGGAAAATCTTATTATTACCCTATCTACCTGAAGAAGCTTGTAAGGAGTTGTGGGGGTTGCATTCACAGTTTCACTGTCAAAGAGTCAGGTTGACAAATAGTGAGAAATATCTTTGCGTAAGAAATTTTTTGTTGTGGAGTGGTTGTTAGACCTGGAATCAAAATCTCCAAGCGATAGTTTTGCTAAGAGTTGTTCCCTGGTGTGCAGGGCGTTAGTCACAGGGCTCAGAGACTTCCTGTTGGGCTTGTTGTTGGTAAACCTAGGAAGGGAAGTGGGGCATTCGAAGGAATGGTGAGAAAATGAGGGGAACACTTCTTTGGGTATGACAGGTGTGTGGGGAATGAGGGATTGTGGACTAGTTGCAGCATTGGGCACCTAGGACTAAGAAATTTTGTTGAGTTTCATAACATAGCTTGTCGCTAGGACCTTGTTTTCCCTAGTGGAGTTGAGCCCCAGCTTGGGGGTGACCTATTGCCGAAATATTATGAGAAACAATGTTTATGGCTAGGAGGAACATCTGAGTCAAGGCCGCATTTGGTGATTTTCATAAAAGACAAGTTTTATTTATGTGCTTGTCTTGTTTATTGTGTGCTTGTTTATCTATGTTTCACATGGGTTAAATTCTCATATGTCATTCCATATAAATATTTGTTGTTATCTTGTTTAATGATGCTTTCACCTGTAAGTATGATGCATATAGTTTGTATGTGTAGATATACACGAATATATCCAATATGGTTAGTTTAGCATGCTATGTTAATCTAGTGATTTTGGTTATGAGCCGGCAAGAAGAGGATTGAGTGGCCGAGTGTGCAGGGTGGTAGCTTGTGTTCACTAAAAGGTTGGAATTTGTGGGTGTGCGGACAGAGAATTAGATTCCACGCACAATGAAATTTGAGTTGGCGCATGATGCTTAGATGGTTGTGTGTGGGGTTGTGATGTGAGAATAGTATGATAGTGCACGCAATTGGTGCATGCATAGTTCAGTTATCTCCATTGCTTAAGGTTGCATTGAAAGAAATTGTTGATTTTGTTGTTATAAGTTGTGTAGTGTGACTTAGACTTTGGTCAAGAACATTAATTCAAGTGATATTGCATGGATTGAGTTTAAAGTAGACTCCGCGCATTGTACTTTTACTATAACATTGCTTAGGGGTATGTTGGGAATGCTGCAATTTGGTTGTTTCAAAGAAGGTGTAAGGTGGTAACGGAACTTAGTGGGAGACTGTGTATGTTACACAATTTGAGGTTTTGTAACGTGGCCCAGCTTGGGGTGGTTTGGGACATTACACCAATCCAAGGCGGTGCCCATAAGATGTACTTTTGAAGCAAGATTCTTCTCCATAAGTTGTCTTTTGCAAGCAAATTCCAAAGAGATTCTTCTAATAATGAATTCCCAAACAAATCAATGTCCTTCAACCCCCATCCAACCAAATACTTGGGAACTACCAATTTCCTCTAGTTAACCCAATTTATTCCCTTGTAATCACTACTTCCTTTCCATATAGAGTTGAAGAAATACCTTCTATTTTTTTTCTAGATTCCTTTTGGGTATGTGAGTGAAAGTATTACAGTATATTGGGACTATTAGGTTAAACTTAACTCAGTGAAAGAGTCAAAGATGTTAGGTCAACAGTGGTGGTTTCAGGCATATGGTTTTAGTAGCCTATGGTTTTAGAACCCATGGATTGTGTTAGAACA
This sequence comes from Picea mariana, assembly GCA_032191745.1. Lineage (NCBI taxonomy): Eukaryota > Viridiplantae > Streptophyta > Pinopsida > Pinales > Pinaceae > Picea > Picea mariana. Next base: position 38,102 of record JASDQU010105671.1, read on the forward strand.
TGCATAATTTTGAGCTTTTGAGCTTTGTATATTTTACCTCTTAAAAATAAAATTTTACCCAAAAAAGAAAAAAACCTAGAAAGCGGCCTTTTAAAATCAAAATAAATATGTGGGTTGTTATTTATCAATAAGGCACTTACGATATCTATCGTCAAGAAGTAACTCTAACTTGATATAACAGTCCTAAAGACCTCCAAAATTTTGAATCCACCAGAGATTTAAAATAAAGCCTTCAACGGTCGCTTCGCAACTCCATGCTTTGGGTATTCTAGCAAACCCAAACAATGAAAACCCTGAAACTCCGAAACCCGAAGATAACCACTCGTGACCTTTTCTAAAGAACTCACAAACACGAGTCATAGGAAACATGTCCTTTAAAAAACATTTTCTTGGGTTGACACATGGCACTTACTTTCGACATTTACGTTGGATGATTCACACATTTTCGAGTGATACATAGCACCTCTCTTTTCTTGACACATCATCAGAATGACATCATCCCTACCACGTCACTCTGAGTGATTACTCTTTGGGATTTTTTGATTTCACAACCCCCATATTATCAAAGCGTCGAAGTAAAGTGATTACAAAAAGTAAAAAGGGTTTTCAAGGAATTAATAAAATGGTTAACGGATTTATTTAGTCATGATTAATCGTGGGTTTATCACTTCATAGTTTCGTATTTCAGAAAATTTCCCTTGCGCTATATTCAAAACTTCCGAAGTTTGAACTTCTGAAATACTTAAAGTTAATACAATGTTTTAAACATGATTAACTAAGATTTAAAAGTGATTACTCATAGATTAACTCCTCCGCGAATTCGGACTTCGGGAGATTTCCACCCTGTCACATCCAAAACTCTTGAACGTGAACCGTTGAAGTATTAATGAAATTTATGATTGATTAAGATTAATGATTTAAAATAAGGACTTCGAATCACTAGGTAATGAATTCCATTAAGTTTAATAAATTCTTCGTCAATAAAGCTATACGAAGATCGATAGACTTTTTGAATAAAGCACTTCGAATGTCAAAGTCATTTTTACCATTTTCAATTAATAGTTTTTATCCAGTGTAGAGATTACAGACTTCTCTTGTCACAGGTAAGCTAATTCTATTTCCTTGAGAATTATGGTGCCACGAAAATTTTCAAATAAGATTGATGAATCAGGTGATGATTCAAATCCAAACATAGATTTTCTATTAGACACAAGTCCGTGAGTTGCAGACGCCATTAAAACTTGGATGTAGGTTTTTGATCTCTTAGAGACTGAGATCATTAACTGTCCAGGCGACTCTGCTGAAGAATACGATGATTCCTTTATAGCTATGCTTAGACATGTAGCACAGCCGGATCTGCATAAGAGTGTTGCACGGCCAAGAATCATACCCTATAACGATATGAATAGTTGGGATTTGGAACATGTCAACATCCAAACCAGGAGGATCATCAACCACTAGCAGGTCGTTGTCGACTCTTTCCGACCAGAGAACCTACAAGTAATGTACAATATTTCCCCTACCCCTAAATACACTTACAATGTCGCATTTCTTCTAGATTTTGAGAGAAAGGAATGCACCCAATACGCTATAAATGGTCATGATATAGTCAAGTCCTGTGGCGGACATCCAAAAAAATTTAGAGCCGATGCCCATGGTATGTATGACACGACATCTTTAGACGCCCATATCTTGTATGTAGCCATCATAATATTTCTCCTATTTGGGAAGAAGAACCCTACACATTTCTCAGTTGAGTGGGTAGCCATCATGAATGAGTTAGCCGAGAGTTATACCTTCAATTGGGCCAAAATGCTATCTGATAATTTGGCCAAAGAAATCATTGAATATAAATCAATAAAATCAAAAGGGCAGCCTGCCCCTTTTTACATGTCGACATATGTTATGGATGCCATTTGTTTCATGACCCCTTTTCCCCTGATGAATTGGAGTTGGACCTCAGCCATTTCTGAGCCAATTCATTTATATCACTCCAAATTATGGGAGGAGGATGCCAAATATTTCTTTTACAAAATCTGTCACAATGTTGTAGTGCTTGTCCATATAGTTATTTATGGTCACCCGCCGCCCCATATTTCAGAAAGGATTAAGGGGAGTTTAGGAAAACTTGCAGATTGGTTCATTAAGGAGAATTTCTCTTATATCAGAGTATATAGTTTTTTTGTTCCTCCTCATGCCCTCCCATAGTTTTTACCCGATAGGTTGGTGTCCAGAGAGGTGGCATACCAAAAAGTAGCAGGAGGTATCTGTTGATATTATGGTAGTTGCGGGAGGTATTTACCTCCATGTGTAAACCTGACAAGAATAGAATACTTTGGGAAGCAAGAAGAAACCCTAATGAGTTGGCTAATAACCCTAGAATACTTGTTGGCTCAAGAAGATAATTTATATTAGGTTATTAGCCTCCAAGAGAAGAAGTCGGCTAGAAGAAATAATATATACTAAATAGACAAATACCCAGAATGAGAAGTCAGCCCAGGTAGATAGCCAGAACTACTATAAATACAGGAGTTCGATCTTCATTATGGTAGGAAGTCTCAGAATTGCAAAGCAACACTTGTGTGCACTACAGTGCCCAGTTTTGTGCACAGGTTTGAGGAGAGATGCCATTGTAGTTGTTGTAGCTAGCAGATCAATTTTGGCTTGGACTCTCTTGGCTAGGGTTTGGGCTATCTAATCATCTCTTGTTGGTATGCTATCCTTGGGGAAAGGTGCACTACCCTTTGTTTGGCTATCTAGCCTAGGGTTTGCTTCCGGAGTGATTCTCTGTCAAGGTTAAGGTGCTCGGAGGGTGGCTTCAGCCTATGGTTGGGTGACAATAGTGATATTGTCAATGGTAAAATGAGCACATCCATTATATTCTAATAGGTTATGGGCCCACACCTCCTTCATTCAGTCTAATAGTTGGAAGGAAACATAGCCATAAGGATATTCAGTTCGTTGAATAACTGTCTCTAGGGTTTCTAGCAAGAGCAGTCACCATAGCACTGTCGCTAGGGTTACTAGCAGGTGCAGTTGCAGAAACTCTAATCCTCTCATTCAGGAACCTTAAGTGAAGGGATTGACTTAATTTTCAGACATATCAGTGCACCCTATCCCATCGCATCTCCTGATACTCTCAGCAAGCCAAGACATCAAGTTCAAGTTTCTGGTCAAATCTAGGGTTGACCAAGTCAAAGAATCCATGACTTACTCTATGAAGTTAGAGAACAAGTTATATGGAGCTTCTAACTTCAAATCATGGAAGACAAGGATCGACCTCATCCTTTCCAAGAATAAAGTGCTAAATATCATGAAAGGAAATATTGTGGAACTAGTGTTTGAAGAAGGAAAAGAGAAGGAACCACAAAACATTGCAGTTATGGAGAAGCTCAAAGACATTGACATCAATGCTATGAGTATCATAGTGGAATATATAAAATAACACTTGATACCCTACATCTCCCATCTTGACTCATCAAAGAATATGTACAATGCCCTAACAAATATCTTCTCAGTCAGAAACATTGGACAAGTCATGAGTTTGAAGAATGAGCTCCGTGACATGAAGATGAATGATGAGGACAACATAAAATCATATTTTGTGATAATCTCTCAGTTAAGATATAAACTACAAGCTATTGAAGAGATCATCTCAGAGAAGGAATTGGTAAACATAGTACTCAATGGTCTTCCTAAGACGTGGGATGCAGTTTCTGCAAGCATGAACACAAGGAAGGAGTATCCTACATTTGAATAACTTTGGACTTGTTGTGCTCAAGAAGAATCCAGGATCAGTGAAAAAGAGAAACCCCAAAAGAAGTACGATGATCAAGCCTTCACAACAAGATTCAAGAATTTTAGGAACAAAAGGAAGTTTGGCTCAAGGAGGAAGCCAAATCAAGAGAAAGACATTTCAGAAATACAATCCTTCAACTGTCAAAAGTATGGTCACTACAAGAATCATTTGTCTCAAACTAAAGAACGGGAAGGAGACACACAAAGCATCAGTTGCCGAAGAAAAGAAACTTACAAAGAAGACTAAGCAAGATGAAAGGGACGTCTTCTTCTGAAGGTAACAATACTCTTCTTAGTTCTTGTACATATCTTGTTTGCATAGTCTCTACACATATATTGTATATCTATCTCTTAGAAGATAATGTGTTCCAAGAAGAACTATACCTATGGAAGAACAACAAGATAAGGATTGTTATCATTATACAAGTCATATTAAACACATGAATGGATGAAATACATCAAACAAATCATGTGGAATCTATTCCAAGATAAGTCGAAATTAGGATCAATCATGAAGAGACTAAGAAGAAGAAAAGACAAAGAAATTGGAGAAAGAATTATAACACTTTGCAAAAGGAATAAGGATGCAGATGGAAGCATGGACTCTATTAGATAGAGGGAGTGGATTATATGCACTCATACATGAAGCAAGGATTAGGAGGGAGCTAATCATATGATCCATTGAAGATGATGAAGTATATATCCATGGTAGCATCCATGAAAGACAATACATGTTCATTTCAACCTCAGAAGAAGTCTTCTTTGAAGAGAAGCCTTAAAGTATCCCTGGTTTTCCATCCAGGTCTGTGATCCTATGATGAAAGAAAGAAGTGGAATCTTTAGGGCATGGAATCTATAAGAAACTCCATGGACCCGAGAGCTAAAGAAAAACATAAGGAAGAACATGAATAATCCAAGAAAGAAGAGAAGCCTAAACAATCAATCACTGTATTAAGAATCACAAGATTACCAACCTAATATGAAATCAATAAAAGCAATCAAGCAGAGGAACTGAAAATTGTGATATGCAAGCATTGCAAGATCCAGAACTAGAGGTTCTCCCAGATGGAGGAAGAAAACTATGATGATTACTTGTTCCAGTAAACCAGACATACCTCTACATAAATCATTATATCATTTGCAATATCCATAGGTTGGAGTTCTACATCAAGATGAATGCAAAGGCTGTTCTCCAGAGAAATTGAACATAGAGAATATGAAGAGAAACCTCAAGACTTTGAAGCATACCAAAAAGAGACCCTTGTATGCAGATGGAAGAAGATAACTTGGTGGAGAACCTCCAGTGCATAGCAGAAGCGTGGTGAAGATCTTATATAATAGAGATATTGTATCAATATGGTTACTTAGAAGATAAGATCTCATGATGACAAAAGAAGTGCCACATGGATATGTTCCAGTTTTACAACAATGATATACTTTATTGATGAGAGCTACATGAATCCTTCAGAGAAAACCAGTGTTCCAGACTGAAGTACATTTGAAATCAAGCATTACATTATCCTTGATAAAGTTCAGAAAGGAGAAAACTGGTTTTCCAATACATATCTCCATAGATGAGCAGATAATCAGACATTTTGGTAAAGGTTTTGTCCAATATGAAAGAGTTTGCATCCTCAAGCTAGAGCTCATGGAGATGACTTCCTTATTGAAAAAGGAAGAGATGAATCCCAGGTTGGGAGGGAGCACTGATGTATTATTGATTGATGGACAGTCATTTTTCAGTTCAAAAAATGGTCCACGATGAGTAGATTCTTTCCAGATACTTGGTGTGGTAGTGTACCACTGGATTGTAGTTGCGTACTACTATGGATAGACACAGTTGTTTTCTATTGAATGATATTGTTTCGATTGCCTTGAATACTATCAACAGTGTTGAAAATGATTATCAGCTAGATGGATAATCAATGAACAAAGTTTTCCCAAATAGAAAATGGTTCAGAACATTTATTCTTATAGATTAGAAGAATAACTCTTGTGTCACTCCGTGGACTGAGCATCATGTCTAATTACTTAGATAGAGTATCATTCCGAGAGATGATGAAGCTGATGAAATTAATGGTGATGATGGTGCTCATGATCTAGTCATGATATAGTCTAGACGACTATGTTGATGCTATCAAGTGAATGGTATGTTTTTTTCTCAAGAGCATTACCGATAATACATCCCTAGCTAGGAGGGAGTGTTGATATTATGGTAGCTACGGGAGGTATTTACCTCCACGTGTAAACCTGATGAGAATAGAATACTCTGGGAAGCAAGAAGAAACAACTCTAATGAGTTGGCTAATAACCCTAGGAGACTTGTTGGCTCAAAAAGATAATTTAAATTAGGTTATTAACCTCCAAGAGAAGAATTCGGCCAGAAGAAATAATATATACTGAACAGACAGATACCCAGAATGTGAATTCAACCCAGGCAATTAGCCAGAATTACTATAAATACAGGAGGCCAATCTTCATTCTAGCAGGCAGTCTCAGAATTGCAAAGCAGTACTTATGTGCAATGCAGTGCCCAGTTTTGTGCACAGGTTTGAGGAAAGCTTCCATTGCAGTTGCTGCAGCTAGTAGGTCGGTTTTGGCTTGGACTATCTCTTGGATACAGTTTGGACTATCTGATCAGCTCTTGTTGGTGCGTTATCCTTGGGGAAAGGTGCACTACCCTTTGTTTGGCTATCTAGCCTAGTGTTTGCTTCCGGAGTGATTCTCTGTCAAGGTTAAGGTGCTCGAAGGGTGGCTTCGACCTATGGTTGGGTGACAATAGTGATATTGTCAATGGTAAAATGAGCACATCCAATATATTCTAACAGGTTATAGGCCCACACCTCCTTCATTCAGTCTAACTATTGGAAGGAAACATAGCCGTAAGGATATTGAGATCGTTGAAGAACTATCGCTAGGGTTTCTAGAAGGAGCAGTAACCATAGCACTATTGCTAGGGTTACTAGCAGGTGTAGTTGCAAAAACCCTAATCCTCTTGTTCAAGAACCTTAAGTGAAGATATTGACCTGATTTCTGGATATATCAGTGTGCCCTAGCCCATCGCATCTTTTGATAATATCATCAAGCCAAGACATCAAGTTTGAGTTTCTGGTCAAATCTAGGGTTGACCAAGTCAAAGCAGCCATGAATTACTCTATGAAGTTAGAGAACAAGTTATATGGAGCTTCTAACTTCAGAGCATGGAAGACAAGGATCAACCTCATCCTTGCCAAGAATAAAGTGCTAAATATCATGAAAGGAAAGATCGTGGAACTAGTGTTTGAAGAAGGAAAAGAGAAGGAACCACAAAACGTTGCAGTTATGGAGAAGTTCAAAGATGGTGACATCAATGCTATGATTATCATAGTGGAATCTATAAAATACCACTTCATACCCTACATCTCCCATATTGACTCATTGAAGAAGATGTATGATGCCCTAACAAATCTCTTCTCGGTCAAAAACATTGGACAAGTCATGATTCTAAAGAATGATCTCCGTGACATGAAGATGAATGATGAGGACAACATAACATCATATTTTGTGAGAATATCTTAGTTAAGAGATCAACTACAAGCTATTGAAGAGATCATCTTAGAGAAGGAATTGGTAAACATAGTACTCAATGGTCTTCCCAAGACATGGGATGCATTTTCTACAAGCATGAACACAAGGAAGGAGTATCCTACATTTGAAGAACTTTGGACTTGTTGTGCTCAAGAAGAATCCAGGATCAGTGCAAAAGAGAAACCCCAAAAGAAGTACGATGATCAAGCCTTCACAACAAGATTCAAGAATTTCAGGAACAAAAGGATGTTTGGCTCAAGGAGGATGCCAAATCAATAGAAAGACATTTCAGAAATACAATGCTTCAACTATCAAAAGTATGGTCACTACAAGAATCATTGTCCTAAACTAAAGAAAAGGAAGGAGATACATGAAGCATCAATTTCTGAAGAAAAGAAACCTACAAAGAAGACTAAGCAGGATGAAAGGGACTTCTTCTTCTGAAGGTAATAATTCTCTTCTTAGTTCTTGTACATATCTTGTTTGCATAGTCTCTACACATATATTGTATATCTATCTCTTAGAATATAATGTGTTCCAAGAAGAACTATACCTATGGAAGAACAATAAGATAAGGATTGATATCATTATACAAGTCAGATAAAACACATGAACGGATGAAATACATCAAACAAATCATGTGGAAGCTATTACAAGATAAGCCGAAATCAGGATCAACCCTGAAGAGACTTAGAAGAAGCAAAGACAGAAATAAATTGGAGAAAGACTTATAACACTTTGCAGAAGGGAATAAGGATGCAGACAGAAGTGTGGACTCTATTAGACAGAGGGAGCTGACTATATGCACTCATACATGAATCAAGGATTAGGAGGGAGATAATCATATGATCCATTGAAGATGATGAAGTATATATCCATGGTAGTAGCCATGAAAGACAATACGTGTTCAGTTCAACCTCAGAAGAAGTCTTCTTCGAAGAGAAGCCTTAAAGTATCCTTGGTTGTGCATCCAGATCCATGATCATATGATGAAAGAAAGAAGTGGAATATTTAGGGCATGGAATCTATAATAAAATCCATGGACCCAAGAGCTAAAGAAAAACATAAGGAAGAACAAGAAGATTCCAAGAAAGAAGAGAAGCCTGAACAATCAGTCACTGTATTAAGAATCACAAGATTACCAACCTAATATGAACTCAATAAAAGCAATCAAGAAGAGGAACTGAAAATTGTGATATGCAATCATTGCAAGATCCAGAACTAGAGGTTCTCCCAGATGGAGGGAGAAAACTATGATGATTACTTGTTCCAGTAAACCAGACATACCTCTACATAAGTCATTATATCATCTGCAATATCCATAGGTTGGATTTCTACATCAAGATGAATGCAAAGACTGTTCTCCAGAGAAATTAAATAGAGAGCATATGAAGAGCAACCTCAAGACTTTGAAGCATACCAGAAATAGACCCTTGTATGCAGATGGAAGAAGATAACTTGGTGGAGAACCTCTAGTGCACAATAGAAGCGTGGTGAGAATCTTCTATAACAAAGATATTGTATCAAGATTTGTACTCAGAAGATCAGATCTCATGATGAAAAAAGAAGTGCCACATGGATATGTTCCAGTTTTCCAACAATGATATACTTTATTGATGAGAGCTACATGAAGCCTTCAAAGAAAACCAGTGTTCCAGACCAAAGTACATTTGAAATCAAGCATTACATTATCCATGATAAAGTCCAGAAAGGAGAAAAGTAGTTTTCCAATACATATCTCAACATATGAGCAGATAAGAAAACATTTTGGTAAAGCTTCTGTCCAATATGAAAGAGTTTGCATACTCAAGATGGAGCTCATGGAGATGACTTCCTTATTGAAAAAGAAAGAGATGACTCCTAGGTTGGGAGGGAGCACTGATGTATTATTGATTGATGGACAGACATTTTTCAGTTCGAAAAATGGTCTAGGATGAGCATATTCTTTCCAGTACGGAAAGTAAATTGAGATTTCTAACGGACAAAAATTTTCCAGTTCTGAAAATGGTCCAGATTGTTGATGTACCATAGACAGTGACTTCCCATTGTGGTTAACATGGGAAGTAGTCTAGGGTAGTCTCTCTTCTTGAGGGTTACTCAAGAAGACTGGCCCGCCTCACCAAACAACTATTTCTCATTGTGGTTAACATGAGGAATGGTCTGTTTTGGAGGTTGGTATAGGACAATATTTTCCTCTTATGGTTAACAGGGGAAATGGTCCAAACAGACATTCCTTAGGGTGTATTCATTCTCTCCAGGTTGCACTTTGTTTAGTGCCGGAGGAATGGTCCAGGTTCAACAATTAGGGACATACATTCCTTAGGGAAGATTCATTCTCTCCAGGTTACACTTTTTTTAGTGTCGGAATAATGGCCCAGGGTGGGGAATGGCCCAGGCTCAAAAATTAGGACAGATGTTCTTCCTTGCTTGAGAAGAATAGTCCAGATATTTCATCATTGATGTCTTACTTTTTAAGGGCAAATGCTCTTCCAAGATCTCACATATGTGAGTGGAAGAATGGCCCAGATGATTCATTTGTATATCATAACATTATTTCTGTGCAGGTTGATATCAAATGATTTTTATGAACACAATAGATGTATACTACTGTGGTGGATGTGTTCCATTGTTTGTGACTATACATCGCTGATCAATTACCTGTGTGCTACTTGGTGTGGTAGTGTACCACTAGATTGTAGTTGTGTACTACTATGGATAGACACAGTTGTGTTCTATTGAATGATATTGTTCCAATTTCCTTGAAGACTATCAACAATATTGAAAATGATTATCAACTAGATGAATAATCAATGAATAGCGTTTTCCCAGACAGAAAATGATTCAGAACATTTATTCTTATAGATTAGAAGAATAGCTCTTGTGTGACTCTATGGAGTGAGCATCATGTCTAATTACTCAGATAGAGTATGATTTTGAGAGTTGATACAACTGATGACATTGATGGTGATGATGGTGCTCATGATCTAGTCATGAGATAGTCTAGACGACTATGCTGATTCTACCAGGTGAATGGTATGTTTTGTGCTCAATACCATTACCTATAATACCTCCCTATCTAGGAGGGAGTGTTGATATTATGGTAGTTGTGAGAGGTATTTACCTCCACGTATAAACCTGATGAGAATAGAATACTCCAGTAAGCAAGAAGAAACCCTAATGAGTTGGCTAATAACCCTAGGAGACTTGTCGGCTCAAGAAGATAATTTATATTAGGTTATTAGCCTCCAAGAGAAGAAGTCATCCAAACGAAATAATATATACTGAATAGACAGATACCCATAATGAGAAGTCGGCCCAGGCAGTTAGCCATAATTACTATAAATATAGGAGGCTAGTCTTCATTCTAGCAGGCATTCTCGGAATTGTAGAGCAACACTTTTGCACACTGCAGTGCCCAGGTTTGTGCGTAGGTTTGAGGAGAGCTTCCATTGCAGCTGCTGCAGCTAGCATATCAGTTTTGTCTTGGACTAT
>JASDQU010105671.1:49266-70160 GCA_032191745.1 Picea mariana
GAGCACATCCATTATATTCTAACAGTATCAACAAGGAGTTGAAAACAACCCAGAAAAAGGTTTGGCCAACTTTACCCATTCAATTTGGCATGTTCACATTATTAGATTTCGGTCACTCTAAATTTGAGGCTGCATACTTGGAGGATTTCAAATTGGTTGACATCGAATTCAAGAAGCACGATCCACAAAAGATAGTGGAAAATCACCTGGCTCAGTTTAACATGAATCGATACATCCATGAGAATTCTCCTTATGACAAAATGTTCAGGGGAGTTAGATCTTATGAGAAAGTCCAAAGCATATTCCAAACTCTGCCCCCTGACCCAAAATAGGGTTTCCTCATCTTTCAAAAACACAGACGAAACAATTTACCAAAGATATTGCAAGGAGAGTCAATACCCATGCCTCCTTCACAACAAGCTATGCCTATAGGATCTTAGCCAAGTTGCTCCACTAAGCACAAAGCTAAGGAAGTCCTAAAAGAACCAGAAGTGTTATTTCATGAGATAAGAGCGTCACTATCAAGACTAAATGATCCACAAGTGTTAGATCAGTTCAAAGCCTTCATGAATCTGGGACAAATTACCTCTCATTCAACACCAACTACTCATGTTGGCACCCCGAATACAATAGGAAAAGAACCTTCCACTGAAATTAGTTCTCTTATCACATCATTAACCCCTTCACAGACTAGCTTCATAAGTCCTAGTTCCAAACTCACTTTTATAGGTGATCTTACTCCATCTTGCCCGAAGAGATGCCTCCCTCAGATTTCTTCTTTAGCAAGAAACGAAAAGCTATCATGAAGAGATATTCTCACCAAAAATATGGAGTTATCACTAAAAGGCAAAGATTGGTGTATGACGGGAAAGACCATGATGGTCCAGAGTTCGCAAAAGAAGTTGCAGGTTCGTTAAGGGCTTTTGTCACTGCCAATCAATGGTCAATGGAAAATTTAACCAAACAACTGTGAAAAAAATGCCTCTTGGTAGAACAATTGCAAAATGAGATATATAGTACAGAGAAAACCGTCAGAAGCAGGATGAACGAGGATTTTGAGAAAATCAGGGCTAGTCATCAGCATCAAATCAAGCATTTATAGGATAACCTTAAGTTGCCCTACCAGAGTTCGTAGACAAGAAAAGGACTAATCACTCAGCATGACAAATTGATTCAGCAGTTGCAGGCCAGAATGACCCTAACAGAGAACACAACAACGATCGACATTTTTTCCTTCAAAACACAAGCATCAAAAGTCAATGAGAGGCTGGAAGTTTCCCAGCAATAACTCTATCTAAAAGTAGATGCTATCAGGTAGTAGAACTTTCCCTAAAAGATATTTATGTCAAGGAAAAATATGCCTACTCAGCCTGGTCTAAGTTTCAAGAAGTTCTCATATGGAAGCAGAGAGCTAATACCCCTGGTCTTCCCCTTCTCTTTCTCATTCTAAACAAATAAGAGGCAAAATAGTCATAAAATCCCAGGAAACAAATCTGGAAGAAGGAAAGAAACTTGCCAGAGATGTAAAAGAGGCTTGTCTAGAGGCATTATCTGCAATAAATAAAAACTTGATTGATTTCAAAGGGAATAGTATCTCATAGGCCTTAGGGAAGATTGACATAGAAATGAACTAGCCAAGCTCCAGGAAGAACAAGGAAAACACTCAGGAATCCATCCAAGAGATGAGCCAGATTGATTTACTTAAAATCAATGAATGGTTGGTTAATCCAAGTTCACAGTATCAGGTCACAGTCTAAGAGGTGAAAAAGATCCAGGAGAATCTGCCACAAATGCAAAAGAAGATGTTTACTTTTGAACTAAATGAAAGGATTGAGCCTTCAAGATTTGTGGTATCATTAATGGATAGGTGCACCCGATGCATTGAAAAGGGAAAAGCAAGTGTAGCTGGGAGAAAATGAAAAATCATGCACAACATCCACTTTCTCCACCCACTCTACCTTTCACCCTCCAACAGTCACTTACCCCATCTATCCCTACCACTCGCATTCTTGCATCCACTCATCCCACCTCCTTATTGGACACTTGTTCCCCCATCATTATTTTTTATGAATAATTACTCTTCCCTGTAACCGGTATCCATCCCTTAATGAGCCAACACAGATCTATTCATCTAATTATCCCACCCCCATGTCTTCAACTACAATTCCCTACCCCACTGAACACACCCAAAGGGACAGATGGCAACGAGATCAAATGGAAAAGAAAGTAAGACGAATGATTATGGTGGCCCTAATGGACATGTGTACCTGACTCAAATATCAAAGGAAAATGAGAGCATTTACCAACAGACGAAGAGACAAAGGAAATGCCAGCAAAACTCAACAATATTTTCATGTTGTTGTTTTATTCAGATGTATTCTATTTTTAGTCAAATATTGTGAGAAGTCTAGTGGTTTTCAGTTGTGACAAATTTTGTATAAATACATAGATTTTATATCTATTCGAGGTTGATTCTTGTTGAATGTAAAAGAGAAACTATTTTTTGAGTACTAATACAAGTGCAAACAAAGATTCTAAGTTTCGTTCAATTTGAGTTATGTGTTCCCACTGTGTTTCCATTTCTCTAAATTTCTTTCTGTAATTCTTTAAGAGTGATTGATTTCAATTTATTACTACATCTACTATGATCAAATATATCAGGGTTCATTCAATAACAACTTTTCCTCCGTTATTACTGTGAGTAAAATAAGACCTGTGATCTATGTGAATTACTGTAATTTTATATCATGTTCAAGGGTGCATCTTCTACTTTTTCTTCTTCTGCAAACAAGGTGAGACTTGTCTATAATTGATACTTGACTTTGTTCAACAGTTTTGTAAATATTTATACATCATTTGACATTATAATTGTGACTCAAATAATGAGATACAACCTCTGTACTGTCTTATCATTAATTTCATTTAAAGATTATTTCTCAGAAAACTGAAGGTAGAAAAAGCACTCACAAATAATTCTCTTAAAACCTTTGATTCCTGACATTATTATATGAGCCTTAGAATCAATCTTAGGAAAAACATATTTTTGGCGTCGTTGTCGGGGATGAAGAAAAGAAATCATTTTTCCCTAGGAGAACAACAAGGTAAATTTTGGTCTTTGATGGTGAACAAAGATTGAATATGTGAGTAAGGCTTACTTTATCTTTCACCTGGCGACTCCACCATAGACAAAATTGGCATTCAGTCTAAGGAATACCAGGAAAAACCCAAACGAAAAGCAGACTGCACCAGTTTCGAATCCCGAAATTTTTTTGAAACCAAAGGGATATCTTAGACAAACTTCTGCATCGCTAGGTAAGGTCCATCAACCTAGAATTACACAAGTTAATGTTAATATTCATGTTGAAGAACTAACTCTTAAAGAAAATTCTAAACAAGTTCAGTTTGCAGAAGAATCAACAAGTAATCCTAAATTAAGCTTGAAATTCCAGAGTTAATTATTCCCGAAATCAAATTTGAGATTGACCAGACCAGCCATGTTTCAATCCCCACTATCACTAATACTCATTCGATTCTTTCTCCTCCCGGAGTAAAAGTTTTTGTTTCCCAAAACCTTGGATATTATTGTATATACTCATATTCATCCCCCATCACTTCTCTTATCTATACATCAGGTAAACTTGAGAAACCAAGCTCAAGTTTTCATTTTCCCCCTCATCTAGATCTTTCATCTCCTCATGATCATTTCCCAAAATTCACTCACAAAATCCCGAAGTATTTGAAAGATTAGCAGATCAATCTTTTGAAGTTTTTGAAAATCTCCTTTTTAGTCCCTGAATTTTGTCTCCTAGCCTTTCAATGGTCGGTGTTGGAGGTGTTGGTGTTGGAGGTGTCGGAGGTGCAGGGGATGGTTGACAAGCTCAAACCCCTAGGATATTTTCCAAGGTCTCCACTATATATGCTCCCTTAGTCCTTCCTACTGTCTTGCATGAATTACCTGAAAATTACATGAAGAGCCTCCCTAAATTCACAGGATAAGGGGGTCTAACAACAATGAAACATATAGCCTTTTTCAATCAATTTGCTGATATTCTTGGCATTGAGAATGAGGATGTTTACATGATACTATTAGTACAAAATTTTGAAGGATAGGTAATAACTTGGTTCAAAGGACTTCTAGTAGGTTCTATATGATCATATAATGATCTAGAAACTTCCTTCCTAAGGAAATGGGGCGAGAAAAAGGATCATCTTTATTAATTAACCTAATTCACAACCTTGAGAAAGAAGACTTTTGAATCAGTCCTAGAATTTATCCAAAGATTTAATAAGCTTTATCACAAAGTCAATTAAAGTTAAACCTTCTCACCCTGCTACAAAAGTCACTTTTGGAGGGGCTTTTGATTTTGATTTTGCTCTACTTTTGAGAGAAAGAAGATCCACTACTTTGGTGGGGATGCAATATGATGCTATAGATATTGAATCCAATATGATGGCATTTGGGAAGTTGAAAACCAAATTTGATATGGGAACGAGAGAACCTAGACATTTTAAAGAATATGCAGGGCCCGCTGGAACTGGAAAGTCCGCAGAGGAAAAAACGGATGAGCTGGCCAAAATTATTAAAGATTTATTGAACAAAATTTATAGGATAGAAATAGAGTAAGCCAAACTTGATCCATACATTAGGAATTAACTTAGGAGAAACCCTAATCCTAAGAATCAAAAGATTCAAGCTCCGTTCAAAACTGAGAATTTCATACAGAGAGATGAGTTTCAAGATTACGAGGAATTAGAGGAATATCTAAACAACCTCAGCGATGATGGTTTTGAGCCTCACCTAACCAAACAGGATTATGAGAAATCCTTATATCTGGAATCTCTATTTAATCATGACAAAAACATCAACAACCTGAGGGAATATACATACAAAGGTCTCACTGACTCAATAATGGTTGAGCTTCAACATAAATATGATTTCAGGTCAAGAGAAAAAAGTTCTACAAATGTTCCACCGAAAAAGATTTTATCATGAAACAAAGAAAATGAGGCAGCAGTTACAAAACCATAAATTGAGACGCAAGTTGCCTGAACAAAACAATTTGAAGCAATGGCATTACAAACTAAGAAGCCAGAAAATACATAGGTTGAGCTTCCGACCAAGGAAATTGAAAAACCAATTGGGACTTTCAATTTAGAGAATGAACTTAGTAAAATTAAGATTCCAATGCCTATGGTTGAACCTGCTAGGAACCTGATCTATAAAAAACAAATCGCTAAAGAAATAAATTTTTCTGATGCTAAATGTCAAGCCGATGTTATCAATTTTATGGACCTACAATCATGTTTAGACCACACATTGAAAACTGTAAGGATTATGTTGCTTCGTTCTATATTACATTGACTATGCATGATCATTTACTTCACAATTGCATGTTATACTCAGAAGCCTCGCACAATTTAATGCCTAATATTATCATGGAAAAATTGGGCCTTGAAATTACCAGACCTTATCAATATTTGTACTCGTTTGACTCTAGAAAGGTTAAGTGTCTGGGTATGATTAAAGATTTAGTGGTAAATCTTGCTCAGGTTCCTATGAAAAGTATCCTTATGGGTGTGGTTGTTGCTGATGTTCCTGCCAAGTATGGTATGCTTCTATCCAGATCTTGGGGTGCCAAGCTAGGAGGATCGGTTCATCTAGACATGATCTATGCTACAATTCTGATTTTTGGTGGAAAATGTACTCGATTGTAAAGAGAAACTAGACTGGCGTATATTGTAAGTGACCATCAAAACCCTAATAACTACCCAGTCTATGTTGTTGATCAAGATTTAGGCAATTGTATATTATCCATAGATGACGATTTTGAATAATGTATAGAAGAAGAAAATAAAAAAATAGAAACTTCAATGAAAAATATAACTGTTAGAGAAGGGGTGTGGAAAATGTTCTTCGATGGTGCTTCATCATGCAAAGGAGCAGGAGCTGGAGTTTTATTCGTGGCACCAGGTGATGAGTATGTTATTCCTTTCTCTTATAGATTACAATGGGAGGTCTATTATACCAATAATGTCTGTGAATATGAATCTTTAGTTCTAGGATTAGAATCTACAAGAAAATTAAAAATTGAACATCTGATAGTTTATGGTGATGCAAAGCTCATTGTAAAACAAATAAAAAAGAAGTATCAAGCTAAGCATTTGAGATTGAGATCATATAAAAATTGTGCCTGGGATATTATAGAGAATTTATTCTCGTCCTTTAATATTCACTCTATTACCAGAATGCAAAACCAACAAGTTGATTCTTTGGACAAAGTTGTTGCGACTTTCATACCACCTACGGTTTTGAAGCTGAAATACCATATTGAGATGAGACATATACCTTCGATTCCAAACAATGTTCAACACTGGAAATTGTTTGAAGACGGTGAACAAATCAAATAATTCCTGGAAATGGTTGATGAATTTTCTCAGACCCACATAAATCAAGAAAATCATAACGATCATGCTCAGGTTATGCAGGAAGGAGAGAACACAGAGAAGTTCCAAGATATGATTGCAAATCACCGCCTGCTCTTACTTTAAAAAAATCAAATCCCTATAGGCCTAATCCCCTTATAAAGGTTGTTTGACCAAGATGATATACCTTTGAAGTCTACTTTGCGACCTCAACCTGAAGAAGTTGAATATTGTAACGTAGGAACTAATGAAAACCCCAAAATGGTCAAAATATCAAAATATATTCTGGCACAATTAAAGAGTAAATACACCAAATTACTTAAACAATATAAAGATGTTTTTGCATGGTCTTATGATGATTTAAAAACTTATGATACTTCTGTTATTGAACACAAGATTCCCTTAAAGCATGGCATTAAACCTTTCAGGCATAGGCTTACACACATAAATCCAATCCTTCTACCATTAATAGAAAAGGAGGTTAAAAAACACCTTGATTCAAAAATCATCGTTCCCCTCAAATACTCTGAATGGGTGGCCAATTTGGTCCCTGCCAAAAAGAAGAACGACGAAATAAGACTCTGCGTTGATTTTAGGAACTTAAATCGGTCTTCTCTTAAAGATAACTTCACGCTCCCAAAGATGGAACATGTTCAAGAGAAGGTAGTAGGGGCTAATAGGATTTATATGATTAATGGTTTCTTAGGATATAATCAGATCGTTGTTCATGAAGATGATAGAGAAAAGATTGTTTTACTACTCCATGGGGGCCATTTATGTATGGTAAAATTCATTTTGGTTTAATTAATGCAAGAGAAACTTTCCAGAGAGTAATGGATATCATGTTCTTTGGTGAGAGAGACAAGTTTATTGTTATTTAACTAGGCGATCTGACAATTTTTTCCAATTCTGATGCCAAACATTTGATGCACCTCAGAAAAACTTTTGAAAAATGCAGAAAATTTGGTTTGTCTCTTAACTCCAAAATATCACACTTTGTTATGCAAGAAGGTAAACTTTTAGGTCATATAGTTTCAAAAGATGGAATCAAAGTAGATCCTAAGTGAGTTGAGGCTATTGACCTGATTAATGTTCCTAGAAATAGAAAAGAGATTCAATCGTTTTTAGGAAAGATCAATTTTTTGAGGAGATTTATTCCTAACTTTGCTGAAATAATCAAATTGATTACAGATATGCTAAAGAAGGACAACAAAGTGAAATGGATTGTAGAGGCCAAATAATCTTTTGAGCGTGTTAAGAAAGCTATAGGAGAAGCACCAGTATTGGTAAGTCCAAACTATACAAAAGAATTCTTAATCTTCTATTTTTCTTATGAACATATTGTTGCACCAGTGCTCCTTCAAAAGAACGAAGAAGGATTCGAACAACCAATAGCCTTTTTCAGCAAAAGCCTCAGAGATGCATAGCTAAGATATGATATTCTGGAAAAACAAGCTTATGCAATGGTGAAGGCTCTCAAGGCTTTCAGAACATATGTCTTTCACTCCAAAATAATCGCTTATGTACCAACAAATTCAATTAAAGATATCTTGGTTCAGTGAGACAATGATGGAAGAAGAGGTAGATGGTTGGCTAAAATTCAAGAGTTTGATCTAGAAGTGAAACCAGTTACCAAACAAGCTAGTGAAAGGTCAAGGTCTGGCAAGGTTGTTGGCCAAATCAAATTTCAGAGCACTAGGAATAAATAACTTCTAATCACATGATTTTATCCTATATATAGAGGAAATATACGACCAAGCACCTGTAATTCAGATTGAAGATAAGTTTTCTTCCTCTGTCTGGTACCGTGATATTGTTACATACCTACTTACTCTTCAATGCCCAAATGACATGACTCCTTCTAAAGAAAGAACTTTAAATCTACATGCAATTAAGTATTTCATTGTTGATGGCAAGTTATACTGGAAGGACCCTCTGGGTTTCTTATTATGTTGCCTGATAGAATCTGAAACAAAAGGTGTCAATGTTGAATTTCATGAAGGAATATGCAGAGGAAATCATGCCTGGAGAGAAACAACTTACAACATTTTAAGGGTAGGATAATATTGGCCAAAGTTATTTACTGATATAAATGCAAGGGTCGGAGCTTGCAATTCATTCCAACTATTCACTGGTAAGAAAAATTTCCCTGTCTTACCTTTAATTCTAGTAAAATCTGAAGCTCCTTTCCAACAATGGGGCCTAGAATTCATTGGAGAAATCCATTTGCAATCAAGTGCTCAACATATATGGATTATAACCACTACTTATTACTTTACGAAATGGGTTGAATCCATTCCAACTCGGAATGTTATAGATTCGATAGTAATAAAAATTTTGGAAGAAAACATCTTAGCAAGATTTGGTTGTCCTAGGAAGATAGTCACTGATAACGCTTAGGATTTTAAATCTATGGCAATGATCAATTTCTATCAGAAATACAATATTATTTTAGGCCATTCTACAACTTATTATCCTCAAGGGAATGGGTTGGATGAATCATCTAACAAGAGTCTGATGACTATAATCAAGAAAGTTTTGACTGAAAATATAAAACCTTGGCATATTCACTTAAAGTACGCCTTATGGGAAAAATGAATTGGCACCAACAAATCTATAGGTATGTCTCATTTTCAATTAGTTTATGGTACTAATCTTGTCCTTCCTATTAATCTTGTTCTTCCTGAGATGAAACTCTGGCAGGATGCAAACGAAGAGCCAAATGACATTACGAGAAGAATGAATCAAATCATCAAAGTTTAGTAGAACATGGTATAAATGGATGATAAGCTTCAAAAGTACCAGGATAATATGAAGGCCCTTTTTGATTAAAAAAATCCAAATACAGGGAGTTCCTTCCTGGTGATTTAGTTATAAAATTGGAAGCTAGAAAGGAAGATGCAGGGAAACATGGAAAATTCGATCATCTCTAGTTTGGACCATTCAAAATTGCAATTGTTGAAGGAAAGAACTCATTCCCATTGGAAAATCTTGATGGATAAATTTTTGGTGCTCCTATCAATGGGCTCTATTTAAAACATTTAATGCAGTGGTCACTTTTTCAATTTCCATTGTATATATCGGTTTGGATTGACATTGGCATTTTGATTTTCAATTTTTCTTTTCCTTTTGTAAATTACCCAAGTCATTTGATAATTTGTTGTAAATATTATCAATAACTTTACGATTGCTTGACATCATTAAAATGGAAAGTAAAAACATTTGTAGCACATATCATCTCTATTCTATGAGATTTTCTGAATTTTTGCACTTTGTTCCTCTCGCATAACAGATCTTGTTGAATAGGAGATGAGATTGAATAAAGATGAGGTTGAATAAATACTCAACACTTATTTTTCAAACATTTGATTTCTCTAAAAAAAGTGATAAATTAATAATCTTACTTACTGAAAATTCAAAAGGGAAATAAGGTATGAGTTCCTACTCTTCTAGTTCAAACAAAATCTTAAGAAAATTCTTTTTGAAATGAATGTGAAGGAAGTTTTTCTCATGATAATTCTATCACCCGACCTAAAGATCAGAGAGGTATAAAATTATAACTTAAAGTGTATTGTTGATAAATTCTAAATCCATCTCTGAAGTAAAAGTAAAATAAAAAAAAAATAAGCCCGAAGGAAGTTTGAACTAAATACACAAATTCTGTAGGATTAGGATATTTTGTGGCAGATCCTTCGAATATTCAATTTGGTTATTTTTTCCTACCCCCAAGTTCTTATCCACTTCAGATTTTTTTTATCCTATCTTAGTCTTCCTAGAAAGAAAGAAACTTACCTTGACTCTGAAAACTTAAAAACATATTTTCAAAACAAGATTAGGCGAAAATATTTATGTTCCTTCAATTTTAATTGACAAAAGTATGTCTAGGATAATCTTGATAATTTTAGCTCTTCTATTGGACTTTAAACTGACTAATTCGCTCAAGGTTGACCCCTGAAAGATTCCCATAAAAATTATCCTATAGGCGAAGGTGTATTGAAAATTGGAATAAAGTTGGTTTCAGAGTATTCTTAAAATTTGTTAACAGACCTTCTCTTAAAAAAAAATTAAACAGATATCATCCCTTGTATGTTACATATAGGTTGATTGCCCCCACTTCAAAATATTAAAATACAAGACATATGGTGAAAGAAAATTCATAATTTGATTGCCCCCATCTTGTCCAAAAGATATGATGTAAGGAAATTCATATATTGATTTCCCTCATCTCAGCAAAATACAAAAGTGTTAATTGAAGAGGTGAAATGAAATTCAATGGGAGAAGTAGATAACTTCACTGGGGTACTGAATAGGCTCGTTGGCAGTGAAGCAATATCTATGATATATGTAAGGTTGTCATACATATCATACTCTGTCATCTAGTTCTCTTTCTGATGATATTTACATCCTGAACCAATTAGGGCTCCCCTAAATAAGTCTTTACATCTGCTTAACCTTTAAGAAAACAAAGTCGGTCAAAGACTGATATTTTAGTTAAATTTATTTTGATTATCTTAAACAATTCTAAAATCAGTTTTAGGAAAAGAAAATTTTTAAATAGCCTAACTTGATATCAATCACTAAGTATGTTTTGAAGGTTTTTTGACATTTGGTTAAGTTCATTTTTCTATATATGATTAATTCTCAAATAAAACTTGAACATGTTTTTCGAAAAGAAATAATGACTCCATTTACCCAATAAAGGCACTTGGTCTACTGTTCTTTCTCACCTTGCAGGGAGCCACAATCCCTATATGGAGCCTATGTTAGAACACACATAATTTTGAGTTTTTGAGGTTTGTATATTTTTCCTCTTAAAAATAAAATTTTACCCAAAAAAGCAAAAAACCTAGAAAGTGGCCTTTTAAAATCAAAATAAATCTATGGGTTATTATTTATCACAAGGTGCTTACGGTATCTATCGTCAAGAATTAACTCTAACTTAATCGAATGGTCCTAACGACCTTCGAAACTTTGAAGCCACCTGAGCTTTAAAATAAATCATTCAATGGTCACTTCGCAGCTCCGTGCTTCGGGTATTCCAGTAAACCCAAACAACGAAAACCCTGAAACTCCGAAACCCGAAGATAACCACTCATGAATTTTTCTAAATAGCTCACGAACATGAGTCATAGGACATGCGTCCTTTAAAAAATATTTTTTTGGGTTGACACATGGCACTTAATTTCGAAATTTATGTCGGATGATTCACACTTTTTCAAGTCACACATGGCACCTCTCTTTTCTTGATATGTCATTAGAATGGCATAATCCCAGCCATGTCACATCGAGAGATTAATATTTGGGAGCTTTTGATTTCACAACCTCTGGATTATCAAAGCGTTGAAGTAAAGTGATTACAAAAAGTAAAAAGGGTTTTCAAGGAATTAATAAAATGGTTAACGACTTTATTTAGTCATGATTAAGTGTTGGTTTATCACATCGCAGTGTTGAATTTCGGAAAATTTCCCTTGTGCTATATTCAAAAATTCTGAAGTCCGAACTTCTGAAATACTTACATTTAATAAAATGTTTTAAACATGATTAATTAAGATTTAAAAGTGATTACTCATAGATTAACTCCTCCGCGAATTCGTACTTCGGGAGATTTCCACCCTGTCACATCCAAAACTCTTGAATGCGAACCGTCGAAGTATTAATGAAATTTATGATGGATTAAGGTTAATGATTGCAAATGAGGATTTCGGATCACCAGGTAATGAATTCCATTAATTTTGATAAATTCTTCATCAATAAATGTATACAAAGATCGATAGACTTTTTGAATAAAGCACTTTGAATTTCAAAGTCATTTTTACCATTTCTATTAGCAGTTTTTATCCAGTGTAGAGCTTACAGAATTCTCTTGTCACAAGTAAGCTAATTCTATTTCCTTGAGGATTATGGTTCCACGAAAAGATTCAAAGAAGCTTGATGCATGAGGTGATGATTCAAATCCAAACGCAGATGTTCTATCAGACACAACTCTACAAGGTGTAGACACCATTAAAACTTGGACACAAGTTTTTGATGTCTTAAGGCATGAGATCATTAACTGTCCAGATGACTCTGTCAAAGAAGATGACGAGTCCTTTACATCTAAGATTAGACATGTAGCATAGTCAGAGATGCATAAGATCATTTCACAACCAAGAATCATGCCCTATAACGAGATGATAAGTTGGGCTTTGGAACATGTCGACATCCAAACCAGGAGCGTCAACAACCACCGACAGGTCGTCGTCAGTTGTTTCCGACTAGAGCACATAAAATTAATGTACAATATTTCCCCCACCCCTAAATACACTTACAAAGTCACATTTCTTCTAGAGTTTGAGAGAAAGGAATGCACCCAATACGCTAGAAATGGTCATGATATTGTCAAGTCCTAGTGGGGACATCCAGAAAAATTCAGAGCCGACGCTCATGGTATGTACACCACGATGTCTTTAGACACCCATATGATTTATGTATCCACGATGTTGTGTCACCTGTTTGCGAAGAATAACCCTACACATTGCTCATTTGAGTGGGTGGAAATCATGAATGAGGTAACCGAGGGTTATACCTTCAATTGGACCAAAATGTTATCTGATAATTTGGCCAAAGAAATCACTGAATATAAATCAGCAAAATAAAAAAGGAAGCCTTCCCCTTTTTACATGTCGGCATATGTTATGGATGCCATTTGTTTCATGACCCATTTTCCCCTGATGAACTGGAGTTGGACCACGACCAGTTCTGATCCAATTCATTTCTGTCACTCCAAATTATGGGAGGAGAACGCCAAAGATTTATTTTACAAAATCTGTCACAACGTTGTAGTTCTTATTCGTATAGCTATTTATGGTCACCCATCACCTTGGATTTCAGAAAGGATTATGGGGAACTTAGGAAAACTTGCAGACTGGTTCATTGAGGAGAATTTCTCCTATATCAGAGTATTTGGTTGTTATGTTCATCGTCATGCCCTCCCACAGTTTTTACCCGATAGGATGGTATACAGAGAGGTGGTATACCAGACAGTAGTAAGAGGTATCAGCAAATAGTTGAAAGCAACTCAGATTTCGGTTTGGCCAAATTTCCCCATTCAATTTGGCATGTTCACATTATTATATTTTGGTCACTCTAAAATTGAGGAGACAACCTTGGGGGATGTCAAATTAGTTGACATTGAATTCAAGAAGTATGATCCACATAAGATAGTGGAAAATCATCTGGCTCAGTTTATCATGAATCGATACATACATGAGAATTCTCCTTATGATGAAATATTCAGGGGAGATAGATCTTATGAGGAAGTCCAAAACAGATTCTAGACTCTTCCCCCTGACCAACAAGCTAGTTTCCTCAGCTTTCAAAAACATAGACGAAACATTTTACCAAATATATTGCAAGGAGAGTCAATACCCACACCTCCTTCATAGAAAACTAAGCCTATAGGAACTGAGCCAAGTTTCTCTGCTAAGCACAAAGATGAGGAAGTCCCAAAAGGACCAGAAGTGTTATTTCATGAGATAAGAGCGTCACTATCAAGACTGAATTATCCACAAGTGTTATCTCAGTTCAAATCCTTCATGAATCCAGGAAAAGGTGTCCCTCATTCAATACAAGCTACTCCTACTAGTACCCTGAATACAACAGGACAAGAACCTTCCACCGAAATTAGTTCTCATATCCCATCATTAACCCCTTTACAAACTAGCTTCGGAAATCCTAGTTTTGAACTCACCTTTGTAGGTGATATTACTCCTATCTTTCCCGAAGAGATGCCTCCCTCATATTTATTCTTTAGCAAGAAACAAAAAGATATCGTGAAGAGAGAATCTCACCAAAAGGATGGAGTTAT
Organism: Picea mariana; assembly: GCA_032191745.1. Taxonomy (NCBI): domain Eukaryota; kingdom Viridiplantae; phylum Streptophyta; class Pinopsida; order Pinales; family Pinaceae; genus Picea; species Picea mariana. The sequence continues at coordinate 63,536 of JASDQU010105671.1, forward strand.
CACTAAAAGGCAAATATTGGTGTATTATGGGAAAGACCATGATGATCCAGAGTTCACAAAATAAGTTGCAAGTTCATTAGGGGCTTTTGCCACTACCAATCAATGGTCAGTGGACAATTTAACCGAACAACTATGACATAAATGCCTCTTGGTATAAAAATTGAAAAATGAGATATATAGTACATATCAGACTGTCAGAAGCAGGATGAACCAAGACTTTGAGCAAATCAGGGCTAGTCATCAACATCAAATCAAGCAGTTACAAGATAACCTTGAGTTTCTCTACCAGAGTTCGCAGACAAGAAAAGGACTGATCACTTAGCGTGACAACTTGATTGAGCAGTTGCAGGCCAGACTGACCCTAACAAAGAACACAACAAGAGACATTTTGGCCTTCAAAACACAAGCATCAAAAGTCAATGAGAGGTTGAAAGTTGCCCAACAAGAACTCTATCTAAAAGTAGATGCTATCCAGAAATGCTATCAGGTAGTAGACCTTTCCCTAAAAGATATTTATGTCAAGGAAAAAGAGGCCTACTCAGCCTGGTCTAAGTTTCAAGAAGTTCTCATATGGTAGCAGAGAGACAATACCCTTGGTCTTCCCTTTCTCTCTCATTCTAAACAAATAAGAGGCGAAATGGCCCTAAAATCCTAGGAAACAAATCTGGAAGAAGGAAAGAAACTTGCCAGAGATGTAAAAGAGGCTTGTCTAGAGGAATTATCTTCAATAAATAAAAAAATTATTGAGTTCGAAGGGAATAGTATCTCAGAGACCTTTGGGAAGATTGAGATGGAAATGAACCAGCAAAGCTCCAGGAAGAACAAGGAAAACACTTAAGAAGGAATCCAAGAGATGAGCCATATTGATTTACTTAAAATCAATGAATGGTTGGTTAATCCAAGTTCATAGTATCAGGTCATAGTCCAAGAGGTGAACAAGATCCAGGAGAAGCTGCCAAAAATATAGAAGAAGATGTTTTCTTTTGAACTAAATGAAGGATTGAGCCTTTAAGATTCATGATAGAATTAATGGACAGGTGCACCCAATGCATTGAATAGGGAAAATAAAGTGTAGCTGGGAGAAAATGAAAAATCATGCTTAGCGTCCACTTTCTCCACCCACTCTACCTTTTATCCTCCAACAGTCACTTACCATGTCTATCTCTACCACCTGAATTATTTCATCCACTCATCCCACCTCCTTGTTGGACACTTGTTCCCCCATAATTATTTTCATGAACAATTACTCTTCCCTGTAACCGTTATCCATACCTTAATGAGCCAACGTTGAGATATTCATCTAATTATCCCCCCCCATGTCTTCAACTGCAATTCCTTGCCCCACTGAACACACCTAAAGGGACTTATGGCAACGAGATCAGATGGAAAAGACAGTAAGTCGAATGATTGTGGTGTCCCTAATGGACATGTGTACCCGGCTCAAATATCGAAGGAAAATGAGTGCATCTACCAACAGACGAAGAGACAAAGGAAGCGTTAGCAAAACTCAACAATATTTGCATGTTGTTGTTTTATTCAGATGTATTCTATTTTTAGTCAAATATTGTGAGAAGTCCAATGGTTTTCAGTTGTGACAGATTTTTTCTAAATACATAAATTTTAGTTCTATTCAAGGTTGCTTCTTGCAGAATGTAAAAGATAAACTCTCTTTTGAGTATTAATACAAGTGTAGACATAGATTCTAAGTTTCGTTCAATTTGATTTATGTATTCCCACTATGTTTCCATTTCTCTGAATTTCTTTTTGTAATTCTTGAAGAGTGATTGATTGCAATTTAGTACTACATATATTATGATCAAATATATCAGGGTTCATTCAGTAACAACTTTTCCTCTGTTATTACTGTGAGTAAAAAAAAACCTATGATCTGTGTGAATTATTGTATTCTTATATCATGTTCAATGGTGCATCTTCTACTGCAAACAAGGTGAGACTTGTCTGTAATTGATACCTGACTTTGTTCAACAGTTTTGTAAATATTTATACATAATTTGACATTGTTATTGCAACTCAAATAACGAGATACAACCTCTGTACTGTCTTATCATTAATTTCATTTAAAGATTATTTCTTAGAAAACTGAAGGTAGAAAAAGCACTCACAAAATACTTCTTTTAAAACCTTTGATGCCTGAAATTATTCTTTGAGCCTTAAAATCAATCTCAGGAACAACATATTGCATGTTATGAAAGCATTTAAAAGGCTAGTGATACTTCATTGTAATGTTCCAAGATTTGAGTAGTGAAGGTTGAGTTGGCTAGGTCCAGGAGGTTGGTCGACTTGGCCAGTTTTGGTCGAGGAACTAAGAGATCTATTAGCTTGTTTTTCCTGGTTTGGGTTTTTAAGGATAAAATCTTGTTATTTCGATGTTCTTGTTTATTTTTTATTTCCTTTCATGTGGTATCAGAGCAAGGTTAACCTAGACTCTACAGTGAGAGTGGTTTGATGAAGTAAATTCTAAGGAGTCAAACATTGGTTCATTGAATCATTGAAGAGGTCACACGTAGAGGAGAAAGGATGAGTTGTAAAGAACATAAGGAGAAGGGTTGAGTTGTGAGTCCAACAAGAGAAATATTGTGCAAGGGTTTGTAGGAGCAAGAAATATGGTGAAGAGAAGTGAATTTTATCAGAGCACAAGGTTGGTACTCAATGGCCTAGATATTTCTTTGATTGATTACTTGGATCTGTAAGAAAAAGAGAGAATGGGTCTAGAGATCAAGCATTAGTGAGTGAACCGGTGATGGAGGCAATGAGTTCCAAGAGATACGATCAAGTCTTATATTAATCCCTATCCAAATACTACACATGGTTTGAGGTGGCTCAACATCGGATAATCTAGAGTGGACTCGGTGACCTACTAGTTAGCAATAAAAATCGAGAGGAGGAGTGATATACCTCATGTTTCTTAGATCGCATGCCAAGGAGAAAGAATGTTATCCAATGGGCATGTAGAGCCATCCTAATAATACAGTCAAGGCATGCCCAAATCGTTGCTTGGAAGGAAGCTAGTGAGGGATTCTCAAAGTGTCGAAGGAAGTGGAAGAGGTTGAAGAAACGAGTCGCGACTTCCACTATGAGATGAGAAATATTTAAATACCATTCTATGGTGTCCCTATGGAAAATAGTTTTCGATAATTCGGAAAAATTGATGCCCGTGAAACCACCGAAGGTTTTGGAGGAGAAGAAGGCATTTTTGAGGGCATACTTTTCATCCCTTCCCCACAAATCCAATATGTGCCAAGTATTGGAATGGTTGAAGCCCATAGATGTTGGACCAATTGGTGAATGCCAAGATATTGGTGGCCTCGATCGTGAGTGTGGAAAAGACCAGTTGGTCGACGATGAAAGGTCAAATTTTAAAGTTGGAGGAACAGCTAAAGGATTGCATAAGAAGGTACACGTGGCTCAGTGGCTAGGTATTATACCGTTTGGGGTGGAATGCTCCCGAAGGAAAAATTACCATGGAGTACAATGCAAAATAGACCAACAACCTAGGAAGAAAGTTCAAGATTGGGTGCACTCATTGCGAAGGTGATACAAAACCTAGTCGAAGAAGTAGTGAAACATACATCTTGAACGATCAATACACCGAGAGCCTTAGTGATCCTCACATGGAATGGCTCAGCACAAGGTCACCCAAGTGGGTTATAGCATTGGTCACAACCTTTAGAATCAAGAGTGAGCGATTGGTTAGGAAATTTATCTGACAGTTTCATTTGTCAGATGGCGACATGGAAAACATCAAAGCGAGCCTGGATTTAGGCATGGTCGTGGTAATGGAAAGGGATGTGGAAGAGGGTGTGGCTACAAAAGCACTAGATTGTGGATGCCATGTTGGGTCTTCAACTGAGGATAAGATAATGCCTATGCAGAAGAATACAAGTGAGGAGAGGCTCTAGGACACTTCCAACACTACGACAAGGCAAGAGGATGGCAACATAAGTGTCAAGATAGAAACAATGAAAATAAAATATTTATTATAATGGAGTTGAAAATATTTGTTGCATGTAAATGGAAATACAACTATAAGACCTGGTTAGGCATTCATACCTTTGGTAGATTACATGTAAATTCTAGACGTAGAGCTAGGTGATAGGAGGGACATGCAGGATTCTCAGATACCTTGGTTATAAACATTGAGGGGGTAGGGCCTAGACTTGAGTGTTGTAGACTTACTTGTCCAGTTTGGCCAGATTTGGTCATGGGAAACCCCAAGTCAAGTTTAAAGGGGAGAATGTTAGGTTAAACTTGACTCAGTAAAAGAGTCAAAGTTGTTAGGTCAATAGTGGTGTTTTCGGGCATATGGTTTTGGTAGATTGTGGTTTTAGAGCCCATGGATTGCATGTTATGAAATCCTTTAAAAGGTTGGTGATACTTCATTGTAATGTACCAAGATTTGAGTGGTGAAGGCTCACTTGGTTGGGGCTGGGAGGTTGGCCAACTTGGCTAGGTTTGGTCAAGGAACTAATAGAACTATTAGCTATTTTTTCATGGTTTGGGTTTTTTAGGATAAAATATTTTTGTTGTTATGTTCTTGGTTATTTTTTATCTCTCTCACATTTGTTATTTCCTTTCAAAGACAACCTCCAAGACAGATTTGATCAACACTAAACACCCCCCTTTGGATAGCTAATAGTTGCACCATTGTGATATCTTTCTGTCCACTTTCCCAAGCAACTAGTTCTATTCATCTTTCTAATAATTATCACGTTTTAGATAAAATCATAAATATTTTCCCCTATTGTTAAAATCTAAAAGGGGAAATGGAGAGTATTGATCAAGTGTAGTTTCCATACCTTCTTCCAACCTAAAATTATACAGGGATGATTTGGCATCATTAAATTACATTCCCATGGATTTTTTGTAAAGAAATAACAAATCTCTAAAGGATCTCAAATCAATAGCAGAGCTATAACAAAACAACAAAACATCATCAAAAAACATGAGATGAGTCAATATCTCTAAGGATCCCACCTTAATGCCCTACAAAAACATTATTCTTCTTGCATCAACCAAGGACCCACTCAGTCCTTCAACTACTAGGAGAAATAGATATGAGGACAAGGGACAACCTTGCCTTAACCCCCTAGAAGGATTAAAGAACTCATATGTTTCTCCATTGATTAATACTACAAAAGAAATAGAGGAAACACATGCTATTATCAACTTACCTACAACATATGAGAATCCTATTTGAGTGAGAAATAATCTAAGAGAAATCTAGGAGACTCTATCATAGGCCTTGAATATATCAAGACTTATTACCATAGATTATCTCTTCAAAAGTTTTATTGTGTGCAATCCTTCTTGTGAAGTGTCAATTGCATCGTGAATTTTCCTTCCTTCTAAAAATCCAAATTTCTCTACCAAAATGAAGTTAGATAGCAAAGGTTTAAGCCTTATTCCAACACTTTGGAAATTATCTTATAAAGGAAATTGCAAGTAAGATAGGCCTAACCCCCTAAAAGGTCTCAAGGAAACCCACCTTTTGTATCAAATCTATAAAGGTAGAGTTAATATTCAAAGGAGCCTTTCCCAAAATTCTATCTTCCTCCACTATTCAAACAAGCTCCTATACTAGTACATCAATAACTTTAGAAAAAATTCACTTGCCCATCCATATTGACTAGGAATTTTGTCTTTCTTAAAGGTGATTAAAACATTATAAATATCATCCTAGGTGATATCCCTATAAAATATCTCATTTTCCTTGTCAGTAATCGACCTTGGAAAAAAAGAGAACATCGTTAAGATCTCATTGATATTAGCTTATGTAGGATCCTCAAATAATCTTTTAAAATGGTTGGCCCCTAATGCAACGAGCTTCTTAAAACACCTTACCCTATTTCCATGTACTATCATTTACCAAATGGTATTCCTATTCTTCCTATCATTGGAATTTAAAAAAAAAATAGTATTTTCATCCTGTGCTTCTAGCCAAGTGGTCCCACTCTTCATTTGCCAATCCAACTCATCATCAAGAAAAAACTTAGCTCTTTTCACTCCAAATGTTTGAGTGTAATCAATTCCTCTTCATTAAGTACCCCTTGACCCATATCCCTTGCCAAATTTTCCTGAGCCTTCTCCACCTCTAATATTTGAGCCCCACATTTCCTATATCTCTCCTCGGACCAAGTAACCACCTTATCCTTCATGCATTTTAGAGAGTGTTTAAACTATTCACAAGAAGAATTGCCCAATTCATGTGAAAAATTTTGCCAGTAATTGGGTACCAAAGCTATGAAATCTTCTTCGAGAATCCAACTAGGGTTGAATTTATAAGGTGTGGATGGCTTGTATCCTATATTGTCAATCTCTAAACATACTAGATAATGATTAGAGATTATGGAAGTTTCCACCCAACACCTGCATTTGTCCACTTTCTAATGGGGCATGTCCCACTCTAAGGACCCTAGTTATTAGTCTCTTCTTACCTTGCTTAATTTTTTTTATTGCTTGTTCCTAAGCTCATTTTAAATGGGAGTTTTGACCAACAAAGAGACTACCCATTTATCTTAAGGAATCCAACCCCATACCGTCATTAGGGACACATTATTTAGGAAGATATTTCTTTGGTCTAAGTAGGTAGTGCCTGCCCCCCCCC
>JASDQU010105671.1:130291-147205 GCA_032191745.1 Picea mariana
CTAACTGCTAAAATTAACATGATGTCTCATCATTAAATGTATTATCTCCTCCTTCCCCTAAGCATGAGTTTGGATACTGGAATTAACCACCTGTTCCATAACTTTAGGAAGTATCCACCTGATCTGGGGTTGAGTTGGAAAGTTAGAGATTCGATCCTCCATGTGCTGAGGTGTCTAGCTGCAGTGGTTTCCAGTGACTTCGGGTGCATGTAGAATGTCGATTCCCATAGACAGTCCAAGCCTTGCAATTATTTTGGCAATGGAGACCATCTGTAGACAACCACATAAAAATATAACATCACCAATTCTCTTCCCAGTAGCTCGACGTTCGTTCTGGCAGCTGCGCATTCAAGCCTTGGCATTTTAGACTTTAAATTCTTGGGATTTAATTCTAGTAAACATGTACAGTAGGGAAGAAAAACCCATGGCTTTCTTTCTTGGTGACTTGGCGCTCTGAAATGGGCATATGAACATGGCGCTGACAGCCCGAATTAAATGATACCTGGAGAAAACTGCATGGGAAACCTGTCAATACAACTGAGGTAAATAGTTGGACTGGTGCAGTGGAAACTGGAGTTTTAAAACCCATGTGATAAATCCCATATTCACCGGGAGAATCGACAACAAATAACTTATATGTGCAATTATATCGTCCTTTGTGGGCTTCGGCTTCGTGGAATGGCTTGTGAATTGGTTAAATAATTGGAGATTGGGCCTGTGGGTCCAATATTTTTGCTAAAACTAACATTAATTATGTATAAAAACTTTCTCATATGCCAACTATTCCAATCTCGTAAGCTGTCACCAATCTTGGCCACTTGGCGTTATGAATGACCAAAGAACTCTTGGCGCTACAAAATCCAAAAGCGCTACCAAACCACCAAAATCCAAAAGCACTACCAAACCACCAATTTCTGGAACACTACAAATCATAAGAGCAAGAGCACTGCGAAATGAGCTATATCTGCTCATGAATTTCACTAAATTATTGGGTTAAAACATCGCCTTTAGTCCAGCTTCAAAACCGCGAATTTTGATGCTAACATTGGCTCCATGGTGGATAGAGACCTCCCTATGAGGCTCTAAGAACTCTTGTAGTTTCAGTGCCTGAGATCACCTCCACTCTTTATTGGGAACCGAAAATATCATATACTAAAAACACATTGCTTCAAAGAAGATGCTCGAGAACTTAGCTTTATTCTTCCTACTCCTACTCTATTCAACTACTTCCTCTAGATCAAGTAAAATCATGCTTCCAATGAAGCCATACAAGTAATTGATTAACAGGTGAAATTCTTGATCTGGAAATGACGAATGAAAGAACCCATGACATACAGAAATGCAATTCGAAAGGACAACAGAACCAACCTTTATTTGACCAGAACAATTTGACATTTGCACTGCTCAAAGACTCCATATAATAAAAAAATGGATCATGAAGACCATAAGTAAATACCTCGCCCTGATATTGTTCCAAATGAAGATCAAATATCCTCGACATATTCTCTTTCCCATGGAAGATGCCACTTTCATCTACCCTCAAATCTGAACATGGTTGCAGACTAATTTCGTCGCTAATCATATGTTGTTTGTTGTTGTCTGCAGATCCAGGTTCAAGCATGGTGAATGCAGGTTTGCTTATTTGTAGAGATGGCTGCTCAATGTCTTTTGCGGACCCAGGGTAGATGATTTCCACATAATGTTGTTCGTTAATATATAAAGGAACAGGCTCTATAGTATGGTCTTGAAATTCCGTCATATCCACATCGAAATCTGATTCATAGCTGTCATACATCAGATGGTTGCTCCTCAAGTCAACAAAATGTGATGTAGGGATCTGCTCTTCTTCATATGAATACTCATCAAAGATAGGTGAGCCCAAAACTATTTTATTTTGCAAAGAAAAATGAGAAATCTCTTGATTCTTCTCTTCAATCACAAGTGAAAATACATCATGGGAAATCTCTTGAAGGAATAGAAAAAAATCCTCTTCTACAACTATTTATTCTTTTAAATCTGAGACATCAGGTGCATCAGGGGAAAAATATAATGCATATATGGTTGTGCAATCATCAGTACTATCATCAATCATATCTTGAAGGCCTTATTCTCAGGAAATAGAAAGAGAAATTTTTTCATTCATATCTTCAAAATACTCACTTCTATCCTTTCTCTTTCAATCAGATCTTCACAAAACTCATCAAACAAGGAACACTCTAGTGTCTATTGAATATCAGACTTGAACCTTTCACAACATTCTTCAAGAATTGTATCAGAATAATAATACCTCTTACAATGCTTGTTGAAAGATGCATGAAAATCCTTCAAAGAAGATATGCTGGCAATAACAAGCAACCCATACCATCTTCGAGCATCGCCATTTAATGAGTATATGAACATCTTCATGATAGATATCCAATTGAACTATGCACTGATGAAAATTTACAATATGTTGTGCAGGATAATCTCCTTCATCTCCATGGAATATGGGAAGAAAGTCTTCGCATTCTAGGAAAGAAGGCACGAGATTAGGAAAACCAAGAATAACTGAAAAATTTAAAGGTGAAAACCTCTGAGCCAAGATAGATTCCATTGCTATTGTTATCCCATATCAGTGAAGCCACCAACAGGTTCTTCCTTCATGGAGTGGAGTTTCCAGGTGAATGATGCAATCTCTGATATGTGACCAACCCTTGTTCACCATCAAAAGTTGGATCTGATCAATGCCATTCTCCCAGGGAAGATTTCTTCATTTCCGTCCCCGACAACAACGCCAAAATGATAGCACTCGGAAATTTATTTGGGTTGTATCAAGGAATCTCGAGGTAACCTCAAACCAATCTTTAGGATTGGAATCTATCCCTTCCAATCCAGAGAGGGATCTCTCATGCAATTCAGTCACCCAGTGTCACCTCACTAACCGATTGTTTAGTAAAGAACAGTGGCTAGATCATTGATAGGAATATAATTTAAAAGGTGGGATTTGGGTAGACAGGGAAAACAATCCATTGGGTATGGAGTCCATCTTGTTCATACAAATAATACCAGTGTCTGGTTATTGGATATCTAGGGAACAAAGGCAAGATAAACATTGTTTTGCAGAAAAATGTTCATCGATATATGATAGCAGAATAAAAGGGAAACATACTCATTATATAAAGATCACTTAGTATTGAGTGAATTCTTTATATAAATCAGTTAAATTTTGACTGCAAAGGACTGTTGGAACAAAGCATCTAACAAAAGGATGAATTCTGAGCTTACAGTTCTATGTAAGGAAATAATTGCTAACCATCTATGTAATAGAGAATATAATAAAGGACAGATTCCATGACATATAATAGTTACAATTAAGAAGGAAATGATAATGAACTGACATGGAATGAGAAATAACTAAGCAATTATACATACTGCAAAAACAATATCACATGAACCTTTGTTATGGACAACCTGTACTTTTGCACTGTTTGTATTGAATATATCTTCAAAAAGGATTACAATAGCCAAGAATGGCTTCCTTCGGTCCAAAATACCTTCTCACAACTTATCTTCATTACAATATATCAAAGAAGATCACTCCCAAAGAAGTCGAATCCTTATTTTTAGCCTCATATTCTTTTCACATAACTAACTAATAACAAAAAAAAAAAACAGAAACTAACTGCTAAAATTAGCATGTTGTCTCATCATTAAATGTATTAGCTCCTCCTTCCCCTATGCATGAGTTTGGATACTGGAATTAACCACCTATTCCATAACTTTAGGAAGCATCCACCTGATCTGGGGCTGAGTTGGCAACTTAGAGATTCGATCCTCTATGTGTTGAGGTGTTCAGCTGCAGTGGTTTCTAGCAACTCCAGGTGCCTACAGAATGTCGATACCCATAGACAGTCCAAGACTTGCAATGATTTTGGCAAGGGTGACCATGTGTAGACAACCACATAAAAATATAACATCACCAATTCTCTTCCCAGTAGCTCGATGTTCGTTCTGGTAGTTGCGCATTCAATCCTTGGCGTTTTAGACTTTAAATTATTGGGATTTAATTCTAGTCAACATGTACAGTAGGGAAGAAAAACCCATGGATTTCTTTCTTGGTGACTCAACACTCTAAAATGGGCATCTGAACATGGCGTTGGCAACCCGAATTAAATGGTACCTAGAGAAAACTGCATGGGAAAACTGTCAATACAATTGAGGTGAATAGTTGGACTAGTGTGGTGGAAACTGGAGTTTTAAAACCCGTGGAATAAATCCCATATTCACTAGAATAATTGACAACAAATAACTTATATTCATCGTTGTCCATATTGCATGTTGACACAAGTGCAATTATCTTGTGGGCTCCTCCTCTATTTGATTTGGTGTTTGGAGTTTGGTGTAGGCTCTCGATCCCATGGCTCGTTATCTTAGTGCTTGTGGACTCATGGTGCTAACTGTGTTGTTGTGGCAGGTGCTCGGCTTTGTGGAATGGATTATGAATTGGTTAAATAATTGGAGATTGGTCCTATGGGTCCAATAGTGTTTCTAAAACTAGCATTAACGTTGTATAAAAACTTGCTCATATGCCAACTATTCCAATCTCGTAAGCTGGCACCAATCTTGGCCACTTGGCGCTATGAATGACCAAATAACTCTTGGAGCTACGAAATCCAAAAGTGACACCAAATCACCAATTTATGGAACACTACAAATCACAAGAGTAAGATCGCTATGAAATGAGCTAGATGTGCTCATGAACTTCACGAAATTATTGAGTTAAAACATCACCTTTAGGCCAACTTCGAAACTACGAATTTTGATGCTAACACATGGGATCTGCAACACTTCATCGGGATTTGTTATAGCCCTAAAATTCTCTACTCATGCATACATGGAATTGTCCCTCCTACTTGCATAATTTTCCAAATCACTGTTGAGGAACTCTATTTAAAACACCAATTTTTAGAGCATGTACGTGCCCTGCTGCACCATTGTCTGCGTACATACACTTGTTACATACTAGAAAGCCTTCATACATACACTTGTTTCATGCTTGATCTATGTGGATATCGGTGTCCACCCACCTTTTCCAACTGGCTCAAAACAGTTTTCTGGCAATTTTGGTAATTTACTATTTCTAGCAGTTTTTAACTTCTGGGGCCATTTTGAGAGCCTAAATGAAGGTTTTTCAGGATAAATCTTCTCAATTATATTTGAAGGCATGATTGAGCCCCCAAAATGAATCTCCTTGACGATACCTTTCCAACGGGCTATCATGCACCTAAAACAGAGATCGTATGTAAAAGCTATGACCCTGAGAAGTTGATGTACTAACTTACCCAAACGGGGCCCACATGAATTTTGGAGCTTCATCTCCTAGGGTTAGGTTTTTGGATGTCTAGGGTTTTGGGAATTCCTGTTTATTGTAAAAATACACTCAGAGACTCATTGTAATCATCTTCTTGCGAATGCGAGTAGTCGTCACATCTCTTCTCAGAGATAAGTTGTCACCATTCTAGTGAGTCTTTCACTCTGTATTTTTTATAGTCTCTGTACATTTATTTCATTAATAGAAATCGTGTGTTACTGTATATCTATGTTTATGGTTGCATCTCTGATACATTTTTGTTATATTATTGGATATCTGTGATATCTCTGTGCGTTTATTTATTATATCTCTGCTCTCATTTCATGCTGAAAATAATCCGGATCAGTGGTATCAGAGCAAGTTGCTCTTGATCGTTTTTCAGTGCATGTCCCCGACGAGGTTCTAGTATAGAAAGTTGGGTCTCGAGCTTGTCTCTCTTGAGGACAATATCTCTCGCACACCCAAGAAACCCTCAATGGTGGAAGAAAATAAAAACAACAGAGCAAATGATCATATCAATCTGTTGCTTGAGCAAGCTCTCACGCGACAGAGGGATGAAATGATGGAGAATTGTTCCCACATCCTTCAATGCCTACCTATAGCATCAGGCACATCTTCATTAAGTTTCCACTTTGGAGGAACCTCGCCTTTCAAGGTACAAGTTAATTTTGATATTCTTGTATTTGAAGGACAGATAGATGTAGAAGCCCTAGACAAATGGTTAAACCTGCTAGAAGGTTATTTCTCTGTTCACAATTTTTCTGACAGAGAAAAGATCACCTTCACACTCCTTAAAGCTATCTTTCATGTCAAACATTGGTGGGAAACTTATTGGGAGCAAAGTTCCACATAGGAGTCTAGAATATATGGGGCCGAGCCCACTTGGGAATTTTTTGTGGATGCGGTAAAGGAACAGTATTACCCTGTTGGAAACTATGAGGACCAGTACATGAGATGGACCACACTGTGGCAAGAAAGGGGCCAAGAAGTTATGGAGTTCACCAATACCTTCCATATCTTGTGCACCAATCTGGGTATCAAAGACTCTGAATGACATTTGGTTCTGAAATACCGTGGGGATCTACACAAATACATCCAAATTGAAATGGATTTTATGGACATCTCATCACTCGGTGCTACTTATCGATATGTTGTTAAAATCGAGAAGAAATTTAAGCACTAGAACAAATGAGAGTTCGGGTCTGTAAATCCACAATAACCAAAGTATGACAAAGACAACCCTAACAAACAGTCTCCCGAAAACCATTCCAAGCCACAGGAAAAGAAGGGTCACGGGAAGACAAAGAAGGACATCGGAAAATGGTGTTATTTCCACAAAAGCCCCTGGCACAACACCGATGAATGTCGCTCAAAACAGTCATTGGTGGCTGATATCAAAGACAAGGAGTTGAACCCTGATTCATAATCTGATTCTGAAAATACTGGTAAAGGACAGATCATTGACGCAGAACCCACTACTATTTTCGTGACCGCAAAAATTCAACCAGAAGAACCAATAGATCTTGAAGAGGGGGAGTGCCTTTTTCATTCATAGATGTGGGTGAAGGGGACCCCGCTGCATTTTATTGTTGATAGCGGAAGCCAGAAGAACCTCATCTTAGTAGAGGTTGTCAAACAGTTGGGATTGTCGACAACACTACACCCACAACCATACAACATCGGGTGGCTTCGCCAAGGACAAGATCTTTGTGTCAGCCAACAGTGTCGATTATCATACGGCATCCAACCCTTCAAGGATGAGGTATTATGTGATTTTTCCCCACTGGATGTATGTGATTTCCTCTTGGGCCAACCATATATGTGGAGACGCCATGTTGTTTATGATTCTCATATTGCCACAAGGTAGTATCTCATATTGCAAAATTCAGCTTCTTCACAATCTGTTCAAAAGGGGAACAGAAGGACACTACAACCACTACAACCTCGCCCCAAGCACCTTCTATCCAAAAGAAGCAGGTCGACAAGGTTGCAGCAAAGCGCAAATATTCCTTTTCCACATAGGCATCTCATGTAGCCAGACTCACTAAAAAGGTCCAACCCTTCCAGCCACATGTTCGTGACAACCTTCAACAAGCTAAGCAACGCAACTTCTCCAACAGGGCAAGCAACTCATCAAGATGTAGATTCAACAAACACTTTTTCCTCTCCCTCGGGCACTCAATGCAATGGAGACCATTGCTTCCTAAGGAGGGAGGATTGATCTAGGTGGATATCGATGGCCACCCACCTTTTCCAATTGGCTCAAAATAGTTTTCTGGCAATTTTGGTAATTTACTATTTTTAGCAGTTTTTAACTTCCAAGGCCATTTTGAGAGCCTAAATGAAGATTTTTTGGGATTGATCTTTTCAATGATAGTCAAAGGCATGATTGAGCCCCCAAAATGAATCTCCTTGATGATACCTTTCCAATGGGCTATCATGCGCCTAAAACAGAGATCGTATGCAAACGTTACGACCCCGGGAAGTTGATGTACTAACTTACCCAAATGGGGCCCACATGAATTTTGGCGCTTCATCTCCTAGGGTTAGGTTTTTGGATGTCTAGGGTTTTTGGCATTCCTATTTATTGTAAAAAGGCCTTCATAGCCTCATTGTAATCATGTTCTTGCGAATGTGAGTAGTCATCACATCTCTTCTCGGAGATAAGCTGCCACCATTCTAGCAAGTCTTTCACTCTGTATTTTTTACAGTCTCTATACATTTCTTTCATTAATAGAAATCGTGTATTACTGTATATCTGTGTTTATGGCTGCATCTATGATACATTTATGTTATATGATTGGATATCTGTGATATCTTTGTGCATTTCTTTATTATACCTCTACTCTCATTTCATGCTGAAAATAATCTGGATCAATGCTAGACAGCCCCTGTACATACGCTTATTGCACACTAAACAGTCTATGTATACCTCCAAAAGTTGAAAAAATTGAAAATTTGTAAGGAATTTGGTGGAATTTATGGTCTATTGGAGGTTTCCCAACCAATTCACCTGATATAACCCATCCCCCAACCGAATAACCATCCTTTTTTCATATAAAAGGCGGTCTTGGGGTCTCATTCCACAACCAAGTATTAGAACGGTGAAACTCTACCTGATTTCCCTTCCTTTCCTTACCTAATCATTTGCAACCTTTTTTGTGTTATTGCCTCAGCGTTCCCTCTCCATCCCCTTTTCTTCCATACAACCCATTCCCTTTCCTTTGAGGTGTGTTATGAGGAAAATATCTCTATGGAAAGGGGTAAACCACAACAGACGGAAATGACTGCATAAATCAACTCTAATCCCAAGTATGCTATATAAACAAATATGCTAACTAGACAAAATAAAGAGCCTACCTTGTCCATACGTTCGATGAAGTCCACCATTGAGCACTTGACTCAAAGCAATACATCTGCAACTTGTCCTCAACAAATAAGAAACACAATAATATGGTGATAATATATAAAATTAGCACATTCAATAGCATAATCCATCAACATTTATAAAAAATATTCCCATGGAATAACAATTCAAATATTTTCAAGATATTAATTAGACGAGAAAAGAGTATTTCTATTAAAGTGTAATCAACAGAAGTGAATGAATTACAAACTTCCGTGTTGGCACTATTTGGAATCGAGAAAATATTTCCCTTCCAGCTGGGCCTCCACCACTTCAATCCTCTACCAAAGGAAATCTCATATAAGAGAGACAATGAGGTTCTCAATCAAGTAGGAAGAGCTTGGGGGCTGAACAATGTGTTCAGACTTAATGTTGAAAAGTCAACAAGAAATGTGTGTCTAATTTATTTTTCCCTTAAATAAATTGGACAATAAATATTAATCTATTATCTCATAATTACTTGAAAATAGTTAACTGAAATGGAAAATCAGATAGCTATAGAAAATTTGAGTTCAAAGGTTGACTAGTGGGACATCCAAGTCGAATTAGTTGTAACTGAGTGATTCGAAGTTGTAACAGATTTGGATGTGTAGTTATGTGAGTTGTGAAGTAGTTTAACTCAGTTAAGTGAGTTAAGCTCAGTTGTACTAGGTGTAACTGAACTTACACTAGTGAGAGATCGGTGAATTAATTATTAATTAATTCACAATTAGTGATCTCACATGCAACTGAAGATTTACCACTTTTAACTACATGCATGTCAGATCTAGTGGAGACCCAGTTGAGATAACAGGTGAAAGGGACAGTTTGACTATCAGTTGTGACATTAGTGAGTGCACTCATGCAACCACACACATTGGATGTGGCAATGAGGAATGTCCAGCCTAGGCAAGAGGAATTCATTCATTGCATGGATTTCCATCAGCAGGGATTGCATAGAGGAGGCAGGTTGTCTGGAAGCAGTAAATTGGCACATGAATTTGTCAATTTTTGTATGACAATGTGAGATGATTGTATATTGTATTGAGAGCTCTTGGATTAAAGTTTTGTATGATATTGTTTCATGATCTGTGATATATACATAATATATGATAGTGGGGTTTTTAGCTTTATTCTTTCCCAGTAAAAACATCTATGTTATGTGTGATTGATATTTCTTCTTGATATTGCAATTGGCAATCGTGTTTTAAATTCTACAAGAATATTAGTAGAAGCGATTATGTATTTAATAGTGGCATATAATTGTTAGATCAGGAGAATCTAGGAAATACATAATTTGTATTAAAATTTCTACATGGTATCAGATCACAGGAAATTGCAGAAGCTGAGTTTGTGATTGGATAGAATTCGAATTTACAGAAAAACTTTCTCGGTGCTACAGCTAATTCAAGATCAAAATGGATTTCAGTGGCTTGAGGTTAGAGTATGCACTCAAGGGAAGCTCAAACTACATTTCTTGGAAGGACAGGATGGAGGCAGTACTCGAAGACAATGGCTTGAAGGAATTCATTGACAAAGATGTTCCTAAGCCAGATGCTGCAGACACTGCAAATCTTGATGCATGGCAAAAGAAAGTGGCAAAGGCAAGGAGGATCCTATTGGAGGGAGTACGAGACCACATTGTCTCAAACCTCCATGGGAAAGACATACCACATGCAATGTGGAAGGCTTTGATGGATCTATTCCAAAACAACAACGACCATAGGAAATTAGCGCTCAAAGATAAACTCAGGAAGATCAAGATGGAGAAGAGCGACTCCATTCCAAAATATCTCACGAAATTTTTCCAATGTCAGGATGAGCTGGGGAGTGTGGGAATAACATTCGTTGATGATGATTTGGTGAGCTTGGATCTCCTAGGAATTCCCAATAATTGGCACAGTTATCAATACTATGTCAATGGAAGGGAAAAATTGCCAGATTGGGAACGACTATGGTCGGATCTAGTGCAAGAGTCAGGCGGAACACCAGAGATGGCTCTTCATCAAAGCATGATGATGAAGAGAATTGTGCTTTGGCTTCGAAGTAAAGGGAAGGGGAAGAAATTCCATTCAAAATCTGAGTCTAAAGGAAAGAAGTTGGATTTGTCCAAAGTGAAGTGTTTTCACTGTCACGAACATGGGAATCTCGCTACTAGCTGTCCGCAGAAGAAGAAGAACAAGAAGGTTGTTGGAGCTGCAGCTGGTGAGGCCCTTGCCTTACAATTTTAACTTGAATTCTTCTTGATCGCATGCATGGTGTCAAGTGCATTGGGATCGGTGTGGTATTTTGATAGTGGTGCTTCCTTCCACATGACGGGAGATAAGGATCTTTTCAGTGACTTGGAGGAGAAAGATCTCAAAATACATATAGAGATGGGAGACGATGGCCGATACAGTGCGAATGGCATTGGTACCATTATCTTTCAAGGGGATTCAGGTAAACCATTTCAATTGAAAGATGTTATGCATGTTCCAAGTCTGAAGAAAAACTTGGTCTTAGTCGCAATGTTGGAGGATAGAGGCTATGACTTTGTTTTCAACGATGGAAAATATTTCCTGTGACATAAAAAAATGGTTCAAGTCAAGCAGATAGGGATTCAAGTTAAGAATCTCTACAAGTTGGAGGTAGATGGATGCGCTACCATGATGGGCAAGGCATAAAAAGTTGTGAGCCGGGATGAGGGCGAATTATGGCATAGGCGATTGGGCCATCTTCATCATGGAGCCTTGAAAATCATGCAACAAATATCTACTGGACTTCCAATGGGAAAACATGCTCAATTAGATCAGTGGAAGGGTTGCACCATGGGGAAGTATGTAAAGAACACCTTTCATGAAAAGGAGAACCATGCTTCGGTGATCCTGGAGAGAGTTCACACAGACATGTGTGAACCATTCTCGGTTGCTTCAACAACAAAACATAAGTAGTATGTTATTTTTGTTGATGAATTTTCTCATAAATGTTGGATCTTCTTCATGCAGAATAAGGATCAAACATTCTCAAAGTCCTGCAAGTTTAAAGCATTGGTGGAGAAAGAGTCAGGGAAGCAAGTGAAGGCTTTGAGGAGCGATAATGGTGGAGAATACATCTCTAACGAATTCAAATACTTCTACAACAAAGAAGGGATTCGAAGAGAACTCATAGCACCTCATAACCCATAGGAAAATGGGGTCGCATAGAGGAAGAACAGAATGATCGTGGGTGCAGCACAAGCGATGTTGCATGATCAGGGCCTACCAATGCATTTGTGGGTGGAAGCATGCAATACTGCGGTTTATGTGCAAAACCGTTGTCCCCATAGAGTACTTGGCATGAGTACACCTGAAGAAGCTTTCACTGGTAAGAAACCTGATGTTTCTCATTTTAATATTTTTGGCTCATTTGTTTATGTGCATGTGACCAAGGATGCCGGGAAGAATCTGGAACCGATTGCTGAAGTTGGGTTATTTGTGGGGTGCACAAAAACACCTCATAATTATCGTGTGTATTTTCCTAACAACAAGATGATTGTTATGCGACGAGATATAAAATTCGATGAGGGGAAAGCCATGCGGTTGTCGCTTGAGAGGGAGTTGGACTTGCATGCAGAGGAGGAACCGCTGGTTCCCAAAGACAAGTCTCAAGATGTGGATCAACTACATGAGGAGGTTCATGGAGTGGATGAAGCCACTCATGCAGAGCCATCCATCAGAAATGGTAGAAAGTGCACCATGGAAGATGATAGATTGAGACTAGATGATGCACAGAATGCAGGAGCCCCTACTTCACAGCGTAGACAGAGACAGTCTCCTGATCGATTTACTGGATACATGTCTCTCATGAGAAAATGTATTGTGACTGAACCATCTTCCTTTCAGGAAGAAGTGCAAGATCCCACTTGGGTTGATGCTATGGTGGAAGAGTATGACTCCATTTTCAAAAACATTGCATGGGAAATTGTCCCAAGACCGGTCGAAAAATCAGTGGTAGGTTTGAGATGGATCTACAAGGTAAAGAAAGCTGCTAATGGGAGTGTGGAGAAATACAAGGCCAGGTTTGTGGCTCGGGTCTTCTCACAGATCGAGGGGATAGATTATGATGATACATTTTCACATGTCACAAGGTACTCTTCCATAAGATCCATCCTTGCACTCTCAGCGTAGATGGGTTAGCGCATTCATCAGATGGATGTAAAAACTGTGTTTCTCAATGGGATCATTGAGGAAGAAGTGTGCATTGGGCATCCAGAAGGTTTTGAGACCTTTGACAGGGAGTCACATGTGTACAGACTCAATAGAGCATTGTATGGGCTGAAGCAAGCACCCTGTGCTTGGTACACTCAGATAGACAACTATTTCATTGGACTGGGCTTCACCAAAAGTGAAGCGGATGCAAACCTATACCAAATTGTGGTGGAGGGTAAGCTTTTAATCATTGTTCTTTATATTGATGATTTAATACTAACTGGTGATGAGCAAATGATACACTCATGAAAGGAGGACCTTGCAAAGGAGTTCGAGATGAAGGATATGGTCCTTCTTCATTATTTCCTTGGATTGGAAATATGGCAGTGAGATGGTGAACTTTTTGTGTCTCAAGTCAAGTATGCAAGGAAGATATTGGGTAAGTTTCACATGGAGGGATGAAAACCCATGGATACTCCTCTTCCAGGAAACTGGAGGAAAGAGGATGCTACTTTTGGAGAGGTAGTGGATGCTACTGTCTATCGACAGTTAGTGGGTTTGCTAATGTATCTAGTGAACATGATACTGAACATTTGCTATGTGGTTAAACAACTGAGTCAAGCGATGGTTAATCCTACCAAGCTATTTTGGAAGGCGAGTAAGCATGTCCTAAGATACCTAAGGGGAAAATATGAGTATGGATTATGGTATAGACAGATGGATGAGGTGAAGTTGCATGGATTCACGGATGCAGATTGGGTGGGAAGCCCAACTGACAGAAAGAGCACATCAGGGGGGATCTTTAGTATCGGATCTACAATTGTTTCTTGGTACAGTAGGAAACAGATATTCGTGGCACTCAGTTCAACAAAAGAGGAATACATGGCAGCGAGTCAAGCTTCATGTGAGGCTATCTGGATGAGAAAGATCTTGGTTGGTTTGTTTGGTTCTCATTTAGATCTAACAATGATTCATTGTGATAATCATAGTTGCATTAAACTCTCGATTAATCCTGTGTTTCATGATAGATCTAAGAATATAGATATCCGGTATCATCATCTTAGATATTGTGTGCAACGGAAGATCATGTTGCTTCAATACATTCATATGGAAGATCAGGATGCAAACATTATGATGAAGGCGATCACCAGGAGAAAATTCGAATACCATAGAGACAGGATAGGGGTGAAGGATAATCCCTTTCTTGTTGAGAGGGAGTTTTGAAAAGTCAACAAGAAATGTGTGTCTAATTTATTTTTCCCTTAAATAAATTGGATAATAAATATTAATCTATTATCTCATAATTACTTGAAAATAGTTAACTGAAATGGAAAATCAGTTAGCTATAGGAAATTCGAGTTCAAAGTTTGACTGGTGGGACATCCAAGTCAAATTAGGTTGTAACTGAGTGATTCGAAGTTGTAACAGAGTTGGATGTGCAGTTATGTGAGTTGTGAAGTAGTTTAACTCAGTTAAGTGAATTAAGTTCAGTTTTACTAGTTGTAACTGAACTTACACTAGTGAGAGATCAGTGAATTAATTATTAATTAATTCACAATCAGTGATCTCACATGCAACTGAAGATTTACCACTGTTAACTACATGCATGTCAGATCCAGTGGAGACCTAGTTGAGATAACAAGTGAAAGGGACAGTTTGACTATCAGTTGTGACATTAGTGAGTGTACTCATGCAACCACACACACATTGGATTTTCCAATGAGGAATGTGCAGCCTAGGCAAGAGGAATTCATTCATTGCAGGGATTTCCATTAGCAGGGATTGCACAGAGGAGGCAGGTTGTCTGGAAGCAGTAAATTGGCACATGAATTTGTCAATTTTTGTATGACAATGTGAGACAATTGTATATTGTACTGAGATCTCTTGGATTAGAGTTTTGTATGATATTGTTTCATGATCCATGATATATACATAATATATGATAGTGGGATTTCTAGATTTATGCTTTCCTGGTAAAAACATTTGTGTTATGTGTGATTGATCTTTCTTCTTGATATTGCAATTGGCGATCGTGTTTTAAATTCTGCAAGAATATTAGTAGAATAAATTCTATATTTAATAGTGGCATATGATTGTTAGATCAGGAGAATCCAAGCAATACATAATTTGTATTAAAATTTCTACACTTAAAAGGAAAAAGGGATGCAGACTCAATATGAAGTGAATAATTTCTCCAAAGCAACTTTGCTCTCAAAGTTGAATTCTTCTCCTATTTTCCACAACTTGGATATGGCCCATTTATAGCCTCCAAGTGGAACTGAAGGGTCGAGTCAGAACATTTCCAGTGTATGGAAGGTCAAGGATCATGGATCTCGTGACGTGACATGGAAACCCGACACTAATTTTTTTAATTTTGGGTACAAAACTCGATGTACATGAGATGTAATGGTGAAAAATGTGTATACATATGTTGTATAATAGTGAGGGTGCTTTTATGTGGAAAAATATTGTTTTTATCTCTGGGATTTGCAAAAAGGGACTTCAAATCTACATAGGGAAATGGAAAAAGGCCTTATGAGAAAATTTGCATAGGGTGAGGAAAATCTTGCTATAACAGATGCCCCCTAATGTGTGAGTTCGGAGGAGTATCTGCGATGGAAGAAATACATTATAATATAGAGAATCGAAGTAATGGAGACTCGGCTAGAAGAACTAGTTGTTCATGAGAATATTACAATCTGTATTGACTTTGAGCACATGGCTGCCAATTTGAATTACACTATAGATCCGTGTGAAAATATACCAAAAATTTGTTCATGGCCATGAGTAGGAAATACAAAGGTGGGTATATGACAAAGGTTGTCATAGTCACGAACATGGACCAGTAAAACCAGGATCAAAATCAATCTGAAGATATATGTATACAATGGAGTACAATCTGATCTCCCATGATCACTAAAGTCACATAGGTACTGGTCCAATGAAAGATAGAAAAAACTCAGGAAATTTGCGACTATGAACTAATGTATTCAAGTCTTCTATAGGATCCTCCAAAGGTGCAAGTACATTCTTATAAGTGTGAATAAAGGTGTTGGGGTCTAACACTCGAAGAATCCATCGATAAGGGGACATTGATATATTCCCAACTGGCGATGGTGGGAGAAACTGCCACTAATGACTGCAAGCCTCTAGGTCTCATTTCCATAATGTAAGTTTTAAACCTGTGAAGTAAAGCAATGCATATAGATTCTTAAGCAAAACGGAATTTAATCAATGGCTCATACACAGAGTACACAGAGATTTTATACCAGAAACCCTCAACCGGAAAAACCTTTCTTATATTCATTATTGAATTTCACTATTTACCATACAATATATACAATGTTTTTAGGTATTCTGTAGATACCAAAAACCTAATCCCTTAATCTAGGATTAATTTAGTAAACTGCTAAAAATAGCAAAAACTGACCAAAAAATATTTCAGGGTGCTGCCCCGAGCTAATGCCCGGTGCTGAACACTACACTTAACTAGGGGGGGGGCATACCTGTCCCCCCTGGGACGCAGTTGTCGAACTTGACGCGCCCACACACACACACATGCAAATAATATAACACATACCCAACATTCTCCCACTTGTTGTTTTATTTTCATCCAGGGGTCTAGAGGATTATATAGTCAACAATCCAGGGCAACAATGCCCATTTTTACTCTACACCAGGAGAACTTTTCTGTGCTCACAGAATTTGTCAATGAATCTGCAACATTCTTCAAAGTGTCAACCTTTTCCAGCAACACCTTCTTTTCATCAACCATGTCTCTCACAAAGGGATATTGAACATCAATATGCTTTGTCTTCAAATGATAAGCTGGGTTTTTTGCCAGGAAGATTGCACTCTGACTGTCACAATATAATATCACTGCTTGTTGTACCAACCCAATACCTAAACATAATCTTTGTAACCATACTGATTCCTTGCTTGCATGAGTGGCTTCCATGTATTCAACTTCTGTAGTTGAGAGTGCCACTACAGCCTGTCTTTTGTTCATCCAA
>JASDQU010105672.1:8615-19351 GCA_032191745.1 Picea mariana
GCAAAGTTTATCCTCTTCATGTTTTGGTTATAATGGGAACAAAAGGTCACTACGAACATCATAAATTCAACATATGGTCTCTCTATATAGAAAAAATAGGTGGACAAGCTTGTAGAGGAATACAGATACCTCTTCAATTCACATGTAGGGTTCATGTGCACTGTCAGGTCAAACATCCCATTGATTTGATACCTAGTGCTCCCTTTCCCAATGCTCCAATATACAGATGCTCCCTTTTGGAGAATGAGGAAACAAAGCATCAAATTCATGAGCTCATCTGCAAGGGACACATTCGACCAAGATCATCACCTTATGAGAGCTCAATTATGTTGGTGCAGAATAATGATGGAATATGGAAACTATGTATTGATTATAGAGCCACGAATAAAATCATTGTCAAGAACCAATACTCGATCCCCCATATTTACAATCTTCTTAACCAAATCAATGGTTCCAAGTTCTTCAACAAGATCGATCTGAATTCAGGCTATCACTGGGTTCCGATAGAATCAACTAATGTATGGAAGACAACCTTCAAATCTAAAGAAGGCCTCTTTGAGTGGTTGGTCGTGCCTTTTGGTTTGACTAATGCTCCAATGACATTCACAAGGATGTTGGATGATATCTTGTGGTTGTTCACAAACAATTTAATGGTGGTATGTTTGGATGGCATCCTCATCTTTATCTGGACATGGGAAGAGAATGTGCATCACATTCAGCAGGTCCCGAGCACCCTACGGTAACATAAGTTATATGCCAACCTGGAGAAATTTTAATTTTGCATGCAGAGAATCCCATACTTAAGATAAATCGTGGATGAACATGGGGTGCATATGGACCAAACCAAGATCCAATTCATTCATGGTTTTCTATCCCCAATGACTCTGACAGAACTTTGCAACTTCTTGGGCCTTGCCAACTTCTACCATGGGTTTTTGTAGGGGTTTTCTCATTATTCTTGGCCCTTAAGTCAAGTGACCAAGGGGGTGGAATAAAGACAAGTTTTTCTAGTATGAATCATAGCATAAAGCATTCTAGGATTTGAAACATTTCCTCTGTTACACACCAGTCCTCACATTTCCATATCTACAACATTCATTTGAGATCAAGATAGATGCATCAAACTATGTTATATGTGTCGTCCTCGCTCACCAGGGAAATTTGGATGCCTATCATAGTGAAACATTATCTGATGTTGTTTGTAGGTATCCCACCTATGATACGGATATGTACTCCATTGTGCAGGCATGCCGGCAATGGAAGCATTGCATTCTGGGAAATTAAACAATCATCCACATTGATCACAAGCCTCTACGATTAATGCAGACACAAGGGAAGTTACATATTTACCACCACCAGAAGTGGTCCACATACCTGCAATAATTCCACTTAAACATCAAGTACAAGAAGTGTAGCACCAATCAAGTTGTCAACTACCTCATTCGAACTCTAGCTGCAGCACTAACTATAGTGCTCAACTCTTACATTCATGAGACCTCAGGGTGATCCTAATTATATGATAGTGATCCTAACTTTGCTGCTTCATATCAAACACTAGGTGTAGGTACACCAGTCACATACTTTTATCTCCAGGATGGATTGTTGTGCTAGCTATGCCATCATTGTGTTCCTTCAAGAGAGAATGTGAAGTTTATTTGGGAATCTCATTATAGTCGAGTGCAAGGCCAATTTGGCATGGAAAAAATAGTGTCAGTACCGTAAAATTATTTTTATTGATCGAAGCTTTGGTAAGTTGTCAACAAGTATATCAAATTGTGCACTACTTGCACCATCGCCAAACCCGCCATTAAGAAACAGGTTCTATACACTCCCTTGCCTACCCCTGATAGGCCTTGGGACTCCATATCCATGGATTACATGTCCAGTTTACCTTCGACCAAGAATGGTAATGAGTGTGTCTTTGTGGTGTTGATCGATTTCTGAGATGGTAGTTTTGACACCCTGCAAGAAGAGTATCACAGCCAAGGCTACTGCTAAACTCTTCTTTGAGATTGTTTGGGTTTATTTTGGGATACCAAAAACTATTATTTCAGATCATGACAGTAGGTTCTTGAGTACATTCTAGTAAATTCTTTGGCCATTGATGGACACCAAGCTCACCAAATCAACTTCCTTCCACCCCAAAACTGATGGATAGACGAATCTAGTCAACATGATGATTGTGCATATTCTGAGAATGTACAACTCTAAACATCCCCACACATGGGATGATAGCCTTCCTTATGTTCACCATAGCTACAATTGAGCCCTTCATAGCTCTATTGGTGACATCCCTTTCTAGGTGTGCTTGGGGTTTCATCCATTGGCCCTAATTGATGTAGTTTTTCACATTGCATCCACACGGGAAGAATCTACCCATACTCAAACTAAGGCTAATAAGAAAGCCATATTTGTTGAAGGGATTTATCACATATTCCAACAAGTCCATGACATATTGCAGAAAGCTAATGCCACTACTACATATGGTGTTGAAGTCCGACGGGGAATTCCGATGGTATGGATAAAATTTATCATATTGTCGGACATTACTAACTAACTATCATAATTTCATTAGTTTTTATCTTGGTGCCCTGATGTCTATCAATATTACGATAGAGTCTAATCGGCGTTGTCATTCTAAATCATATTCAACGGATACTGCAAGGGCCGCGTGGTGCCCCATCGTCAAACATGGATCGCAGAGGAATGTTTCTAAAACCATGAGCTATAACAACTCACTCGAGGAACTGTAAATCTAATTATGATCGAATTATGTAATTGTTGTATGGATAGAGGTTTTCCCCACATGGATTGTTTATGGAAAAATTAGCCAATGCAAATGCAAACGAATCTCCTTAGCTTGGGAAATGTCGCAATCTGTCAAACATAACCATTGTCACAATGTGATGTATGCAACCCAATGTCTTATTGTGACAAACATAGCCCAATATTTCAAAGAGATGATCTATTTCAATGCAAAAATGATTTTGTAATGTGTTTATGATGTGCTTAATTCATTTTTTTATATGTTGCATTTAATTCATTATATATATGATGCATTTAATTCATATATATATATATATATATATATATATATATGATGCATTTAATGATGTATTTAATTCATTATATATGGTAGTGTCACATGACAAGCATAGTAGCGTCGCAATGTGATGAGCATTTCCCTATCATCACATTGTCATGAACATATCCCCATCGTCACATTGTGATGAAAATAGCCATATTTTCGCAATGTGACGAACATAGCCTCATTGTCGCAATGTGATGAACATAGACTCATCATCACAATGTGACGATAATTTCCCCGTTGTCCTAATGTGTCGAACGTAGCCATAATGTTGCATTCTGACAAACATGGTATCGTCACATTCTGACAAGCATAGCAACRTCACAATGTGATGAACATACCCATTGGTCGAATSTGATGAGCATTTMTCYGTAATMACAATGTGATGAACATAGCCATATTGTTGCAATATGATGAACTTAGCCTCATCGTCGTAATGTGATGAACAATGCATCATCATTGCAATTTGATGAAAATATCTCGACGTTGTAATTTGACAAACATTTTTGAAATGTCACAATGTGTCAAACATTACCCATTGTTGCAATGTGATGTTTGCAAACCAATGTCACATTGTGACAAACATAGCCCATATTGCAAAGAGAGGACCATTTTCCAATGTCACAATGTAATGAACATAACCCACTACCAAAATGTGACAAACCTATTCCAACACAATAATGTGTTTGTAATGTGTTTACGATGTGTTTAATTCATTTTTTTATATGTTTCATATGTGTGTGTGTGTGTGTGTGTGATGCATTTATATTTATGTTGAAATTTTAAATATGTCTCATCCAACATAAATTATATGTGTTTAATTCATTATATATGTGTTTATTTCCTGACGTATCAGTGTGACGAACATAACCCATTGTCGGACTATGAAAAACCTATTCCAATGCCATAATGTGACAAACAAAATCCATTCATCATAATTTGATGACCATAACCTTATGATGTCATGGGACGAACAAAAGTTAATGTCACAATGTGACGAAGAAAATTTGATGTCGCAATGCGATAAATAAAACATGATCATCATTGCAATATGGTAGTTCCATAGTAAACTATGGTGAAACATAATCAATATGGCCAATAATAATCATATCCACATGGTCAATGAAGGTCACCCATGAGCATGGTCAACCATAATAAACCACGTTCAACCATGGTCATGGTCAACTACATTAAACCATGGTGAAGGACAACCACAATTAACCATAGTCAACCTTTCCTTCCCAAAGTCAACCAAGGTCTACCAAAGTTAACCATTGTCATGGTCAATCATAGTCAACCTTGGTTATTATCAATTAATGTATTACTATATTAATACTTTAATAATGTATTACTACTTTTATAATGTATTTTTTTTTTTTACAGAAACAGAAATATGATATATATATATATATAAGGCGCGACCGAAGTCGCTAGTATATAAAAAAGCGAGGTGTTGGTTCAATGACCCAGCAGCTAAAATGCTGAGTGCTTTCTACATGGGCTTGTTCCCAAAAACTTCAGCTTCTTATTTAGTAAAGACTAACAAGTCTAGCTAATGTTTGCAGACTACGTATTGGCATAGCCATTGTTACAAAAATTTGGACTGATGGTAAAGCTTACTTCTCATTTTCCTCTAAAGCTTGCGCTGGAATTTCTTCAGAGGGAATGTCCAGAGCAACATTCAGATCTTGGAGGATCGGGGCGTCTCTTCTCTCGCCTTCTTCGTTGTTGCTTTGGAATTCCGCTTCCTGGGCTCTAGTTCCTTGTTCTTTCTCGAGCCTCTCCCCTTGGATCCTCAAGTAATCCACCTCATTCTGGAGTTGGCTGATCATGGCTCGGTGTTGGGAGAGAGTTTCCAGAGTAAAATTCAGAGTGGTGCTATGAGAGTCCAAGCGCATGGCTAGATGTTGGGTGGTGAGGAAATTGTCACCCACCATTTCCTACTCTCGATCTTCCTAAACTCTGCATTGATCCATGCTGGCTTTATCTCTGGTAGGCATGGGTTGAATTAGGATTTTGGCGTACTCTTCTCCAGTGCTTCCCCTGCTATTGCCTTGGATGCGGCTTAGAAAGAGTTGTTGGGCTTTGATCAAATTTGTTGTGGCCTCTTCTGTTCTGCCTGGGAACTTACTCGAGTAATTCGATGCCACTTGTGTCCTTTTTCTATCTCAATGAGTGTTTATTTCTCTCTAGCTTTTCCTGCGATGACCTTTTTGCCAACCTCTTCTCTTGGCACGGTCTTGATTTATGGCCTTCCCCTTGGCTTTACCTATCCTGCGAATTCTATAATTTGCACACTCTCTTGAGTTGTCGAAACTCTTCTTGTCTCTTATAATTCTATCTGCTTCGCTTGCCCGCCTGTGAGTTTCTAAACATTGTATCCAGCTCTGATTGCCTTGAATCTCCCATGTGAAGTCATTCCTTATGTGTTTAGTGTGACTCCTCTGGAGCGTGGTGTGTTGTCGTGACTTGTTTTGCATGCTTTGAAAACTTGCCTCAGTCATATCCCAGGTCTTTTGCGTGAGTGTCATTAATGAGAAGATATGGGGAGAGGAGGAGGAGCAAGGTGTTGTTTACCTCATTTGCAGGATCCCACGGGGGACTGGCCTTTTAATGCGCTTATATTCCTTGTTTACTTGTTTCAATGTTCATATTTCACCATTTATGGATTTGGCAACGTACATTGGCCTCGCGGAATTGTCAGGAGTTTGTCCAAATCGAATGTTGCGCTGGAGCGCTCTGTGAGTGTGGTTGTTGGGCGAGTTGTCGACTTGTATACTTATAATAATTGGAAAGATTATGGGGGGACGAGGAATGTGGACTTTGCATTAATTTCCAAGTATCCTTTGCCTTTACCTATGTCTTTGTTTTCCTGATCGTCGACTCTCCAATTTTTGGCTCGACGAATATGGTAGAAGTAGGGACTCATGCACGAGATAGTGTTAGTGGTTCTATCAATGATTCTCTTGAGCGCTAAGTTTTTTGAGTTTGTGTTTTTGACAAAATACCTTATGATCGTCTTGGAGTCCCCTATTATTATTAGCTTATTAATTTGATGTTCCTTCGCAATTTGGGTCCCTTTGAGAAGTGCATATGCCTCTACTGAATTGTTTGTGGTGATTGCTAGATTCCAATAATAAGTAATCATCATTTGTCCTCTAGGGCCAAACAGAACCCCTCCTGCACCTGCATCCCCTACTTTTATAATGTATTTATTAAAGTATTAATACTTTAATAATGTATTTGTTAATGTATTATTACATTAAAAATGTATTACTATTTTTTTAATATGTTATTAATGTATTACTTTATCACTTCATTAATACTTTTTTAATGTTTTAATTTATTCATACTTTAGTAATGTATTTATTAAAAATGAATTTATGTATAAATTATTAAATTAATACATTATAGTATACATTAATGTATTAATGTCCTTCATAGCCATGACAATAAGAAACCATGATCTCATGGTCAACCATAATTAACCATGGTCATTTTGAATAAATGTATTAACGTATTAATACTTTAATAATTCATTACTATTTTAATAATGTATTATTAATGTATTGCTTTCTTAGTGTATTAATACTTTAGAATTGTATTAATTAATAATGTATTTATGCATTAATTAATTACTACATTACATTAGTATTGTATTAATATTTTAATTTATACAACTTGAGTGGGCTTAAAGGTTGAGAACACGTGTTTCCTCCTTCTAGGTCATAGGTTTAAATCCATACGGGGGTAGGGCATGTATATCTCTGTAGAATTTAGTAGTCAAATCTGTGCATGTAGGGGCTCCCTTGTCCCACAAACAATGGGTTCTCATACACCAATTTGGTTGCATGGAAGGGGTCCCTTGTGTAAACAAGGGTGTCTCATACACAAACAAAGGGGTCTCGTACACCAACAAGCTTGTTCGTAAACTTTAAAATAGATTATTATTATTATAATTATTACTTTACTAATTTTTTACTAAATACATTAAGGCCAATGTATTATTACTTTATTTATTATTAATGTATTACTTTATTAGTGTGTTAATACTTCTATAATGTATTTATTGATGCATTTAATGTATTTATTGATGTATTTAATACAATATTAATGTATTATTTTATTAGTCTATTAATAAGGTAGCAATGTATTAATTAATAATATATTAATGTAAAAAATTAATTAACACATTATATAATTCATTTATCAATTAATTTATATGTTACTTTATAATGTGAATTAATACTTCAATCTATATATTACATCAATTCATTAATGTATCATTACATTATTAAAATATCAATCAATAAACTAATGTATATTTTGATGTATTAATACATTATTAATGTATTAATACTTTAACTTATACATTACCATAATATCAATATTTTACTGCTTTATTAATGTATTACTTCATTAGTGTATTAATAATTTATTAATGTATTAATACTTTAAAAATGTATTTATTAATGCATTTAATGTATTTATTGAAGTGTTTTAATACTTTAACAATATTTCATGTATTAATACTATAACAATATATTAATTAATTAATACATTAAATTATTAATGTATCAATCAATTAATATGTTACATTATACATGTATAATGTAAATTAATATTTTAATTTATATATTGCATTTATATATTATTATTTTTATTATATATTACATTAATATAATAATTGATTAATACATTAATTAATGGTCATTTTCATGTCCATGTCTACTTTATAAAAGTGGTTAATATAAGCCCATGGACGTCATTAATTTGGAAAGGTGAAAAATGGGACCTGTCCCAATATATCAACCACTTTCCACTTTATAAAAGTGGTTAATATAAGTCCATGGACGTCATTAATTTCGAAAGGTGAAAAATGGGACCTATCCCACTATATCAACCACTTTTATAAAGTGGTTGTTAAGTGTTGTTGCTAGTTACGCAAGGCATACACCTATTGGAAATGGGCACATTTAATCGTCTTTTAATCATAAATTCCAATTGTATGGTTATCAATTGAAGATGCTGGCATATTCTTGGTCGTCCTTCCAAATCAATAAATAAAATCTCATGTTCATCACTTTCTTGCATTTTATTAAAAAATTATTATGTGACCATCTAATTACCACTTTCAAATGATTAGAAAACTTAATTCCAACCCTTTCATATTCTTCATTCAATGAAGTTTTTTAATAAATATACTCAAAGTATGCTCGAGAGTTTGGACATCCATATGTTGATGTTCTGGATTAATAATTTGTAGAGACGTTGACGATGAGAATGTCGATCTCCCGGGGCTCCACGGAGGTCTTGGAGAACAGCTCGTTCAAAACGGCCACGAAGCACTCCTCCAACGTCGCAACCATTTCATCGTTGAAATAGCAGCCGGGAAGACACCCGATCGTCGATGTATTCTCCACTGAAAATTTGCCTCGTGATACTTTTCCGTCACGATAGTCTATATACTAGCACGAAAGGTTTACGCTGGCCCACAAAAGGTTTACGAAAGGTTTTCTGATGCTCTTTTGTCTTCTCGACCACATTCGTTCTCTTTTTCTTTTGCTTTAACTCTCCCAACAACTGTTAACTAATTATAACATTTATCTCAACATGTTGGCCCCATTTTGTTCCAAAATTGAAAGGGTTGGACACTCTTTTGTTACACGTCTGTGCTTATCATCTTTTCTCATTTATGGATTCATAGAAGGTTGAAATTGTTTCATCTCTGTAATGATGTGATTTTTATATTATAAATGTTCTTTCTATGCATTTAGGGTTGGGAAATATTAAGTATCATACACGAGTTAAGTATCTAAAAGGAAGTGAATTAAATGATCGACTTGTAATGTCATTGTTAAGTGTGTGATTTTCATATTATAAATGTTTTTTCTATGTTTTCAGAGTTGGGAAATATTAAGCACCATACTCTAAGTTAATGATTGGTTTAGTGATTCATTGGTCGAATGTCTCTGGTATGTATCCAAAAGGCAGTGAACTAAATGATTAGCTTGTAATGTCATTATTACGTGTGTGATTTTCATATTTTAAATGTTCTCTCTATGCCTTCACGGTTGGGAAATATTAAGCACCATACAGTGAGTTAATCATTGGTTATTGGTTTAGTGACTCATTGGTTCAATGTCTATGGTGCATCTTGTTAGTTAGATGATAAATATTATGTATCCAAAAGGCAATGAACCAAATGATTGACTTGTAATGTCATTGTTACATTATGAAAGTTGTTTGTATAGTGCTTTCCATATTATAAATGTTCTCTCTATGCCTTCAGGGTTGGGAAATATTATATACCATACAGTGAATCAATTATTGGTTCATTATGTGGTGCATTTTTTTCAATATAGTATGTATCCAACACAGTAGTGAACCAAATGATTGGCTTGTAATGCCATTGCCACAATTATACTCAATTATGAAGGTTGTTTGTGCAATGATTTTCATATTAGAAATGGTATGTTATGCATATGCCTTCGCCTTCCGAATGATTGGCTTGTAATTCCATTGCCACAATTATACTCAATTATGAAGGTTGTTTGTGCAATGCTTTTCATATTAGAAATGATATGTTATGCCTATGCCTTCGCCTTCCGGGTTGGGAAATATTAAGCACCATGTCCATTTGTTCTTTAGATGATAAATAGTATGTATCCAACACTGAACCAAATGATTGGCTCACTGTATGGTGCTTAATATTTCCCCTCAGGGTTTGATCTCCTTTACCCAATATTCGGTAACTAC
This sequence comes from Picea mariana, assembly GCA_032191745.1. Classification (NCBI taxonomy): domain Eukaryota; kingdom Viridiplantae; phylum Streptophyta; class Pinopsida; order Pinales; family Pinaceae; genus Picea; species Picea mariana. Next base: position 18,463 of record JASDQU010105672.1, read on the forward strand.
TCAAAAAGTATCACTAAAGGTCCTTATTTGTAGATCTTCATGATCATTTTTGTTAGTTAAGATTAAGTTTCTCCAAACAATTGGGTTGGTCGTGTTTGTTGTCTATATGGAAGGCCCATCAAGATCTAAGACAAGGGGTGTGAAAGGGAGTAGTCTACTTTTTCCAACCATTATCACTGGAATCATCAAATCAATTACTCGCAAAATCACAAATTTAGATTGTTTAAATCAAGTTTTTGAGTGGATAAATGAATTCAGCACCCTCAAAAACTTCAAGGGCACCCAAAACATGTGATCTAAACCAATGAAAGATTTCAATTTTATCCATCCTTCTAAATTTCTTGCCAGATTTTGAAAAAAAAAAACAAGTTGGAAAAATACAAATATAACCAAAAATAAATAAAAAAACATAAAGCTAAACATAACCTTTGTGTTGCTTTAAATCTTAGAAAGAAAAATTAAACAATGGTAGTTGATACCATGGAATAATTTCTACATATATTATTATTGACAAGTGTGTAAGATCTAGTATCTTTAAGATGGCCTTGACCAAAGCCATGAAGCAGATATATCACTCGCCTTCAGATATAATGATGGACAGGTGTGCCTTAAAAAAAGCCATGAAGAAGATATATCACTCGCCTTAGCATAGCATGATCTAGGATAATCAGCGTTACTCCGAGACTTAGTAAGCATGTCTCGAAACTATGCCCGTGGGAGGAAGGAAGTTAGTTGAGTGGGCCCTCTTAGACTTGACCGGGCCATTGCCTCTTAATTAACAGTTTTCTTACTAATTATGTTGAAAGGCATATACTTATTGACGATGCTAGTATATTTTTAGTCGTCCTTCCAAATCAATGAACGAGATCTCATGTTGATAACTTTATAG
>JASDQU010105672.1:22605-45004 GCA_032191745.1 Picea mariana
TCTTGCACTTTGTATTTTTACATTCTCTTTACAATTATTTCATTAATAGAAATCAAGTATATTTGTATTTATTTGTTTATAGCAACTTTCATGAGTATTTCATTGTAATAGTTCTCCTTTCATTTTGTTCTGAAAATAATCTGGATCATTGGTATCAGAGCAGGCTGCTCTTGATCGTTTTTTAGAGCATGTCCCTGACGAGGTCCCAGTATAGCAAGTTGGCTCTCGAGCTTGTCTCTCTTGAGGAAAATCACTCTCGCATGCCCAAGAAACCCTCGATGGTAGCAGAAAATAAAAATGGTGGAGCAAAATATTATATTAACCTATTGCTTGAGCAAGCTCTCATGCGATAGAGGGACGAAATTATGGAGAATTTTACACGCATCATTCAATGCATGTTGATAGAAACAGGTGCATCTTCATCAAGCAGCCATTTTGGAGGAACCTCTCCCTTCAAGGTAAAAGTTAATTTTGATATTCCCATATTTGAAGGTCAAATAGATGTGGATGCCCTAGAAAAATGGTTAAATCTATTAGAAGGTTATTTCACAGTTCAAAAAAATTTCGACAGGGAAAAGATCACCTTCGCACTCCTTAAGACTCTCCCCCATGTCAAACATTGGTGGGAAAATTACTGGGAGAAAATTTCCACAGATGAATCTGGAATATATGGGGTCGAGCCCACTTGGTATTTTTTTGTAGATGTGGTCAAAGAACGGTACTATCTTATTGATAACTATGAAGACCAGTACATGAGATGGACCACACTGCAGCAAGAGAAGAGCCAAACAGTGTCAGAGTTCAAAAATAATTTCCATACCTTGTGCACCAAGATGGATATCAAAGACTTTGAGTGGAATTTGGTTCTGAAATACCATGGGGCTCTACATAGTTACATCCTAAATTAAATGGATTTCCTAAACATCTCATCATTGGGAGCTTCGTATCGATATGGTGTCAAAATCGAGCAGAAATTTAGGCACCAAAACAAATGGGAATTCGGGTCTACAAATCTGCAACAACCAAAGAATCGTAAAATGGCCCTAACCAACATCCTCTAGACAACCTGTCCAATACACAGGACAAGAAGGGTAAAGGGAAGACGAAGAATGACACTGGGAAGTGGTGTGACTTCCACAAAATACCCTGGCACAACACCGATGAATGTCGCTCGAAAAAGTCATTGGTGGCCAAGGTCAAAGACAGAGAGCCGAACCCTGATTTAGAATTCGATCCAGAAAATATTGAAAACAGACAGATCATTGACGCAGACCCCACTGCTACTGTCACGACCACAACAAATCAACCAAAAGAATCAATAGATCCTAAAGAGGGGAAGCACATCTTCCATTCACAGATGTGTGTGAAGGGGACCCCGTTTCATTTCATTGTTGGCAGCGGCAGCCAGAAGAACCTCATCTTAGCTAAGGTCATCAAATAGTTGGGGTTGTTGACAACACCACACCCATAGCCATACAACATCAGGTGGCTTCACCAGGGACGAGATCTTCGTGTCAGCTAGTAGTGTTGCATGTCCTATGGCATCCATCCCTTCAAGGATGAGCTGGTGTGTGATGTTTCCCCTCTTGATGTCTGTGATGTTGTTTTGGGCCAACCATATATGTGTAGACGTCATGTTTTCTATGAGTCTAGACCCCGTAGTGTCATTATTACTCTGGGAGGTCAGCTCTATAGGATACCAGAGGTAGTTCTGACTACTACTCCACCAAAATAGTGTTGCAAGGTAATATCTCATACTACAAAATTCATCCTCTTCACAGTCTATTCAAAGGATGCATAGAAGACCCCTACAACAATTGCAGCCTCAACACCTTCTATCTAGCAAAAACAGATTTTTAAAGAGAAATAAGATATTGTTTCTTCACCTACAATTGTGCCTACACAATGCCCTGTCAAACCCAGAGACAACAGCTTGGTGGAGTAGGTTCAACCCTATGAGCGACAGGTTTGTGACAGTCTTCCACAGACCAAGCATCACAACTTCTCCAACAAGGCGTGCATCTCACTATAACATCCTCGACCACCCATAGGCCGGGAAATGCTACTACGCAGAAACATTCTCATAAATTTAAATATAACATGCATATTAAATCTAATTAACAGATTTAATTAAATAGTACAAAGTAATCACAGTGTTATTGCTAACATACAGAAGTAATGGAATTAACAGTAATTCATATTGCAACGGAATGCATGATAATATTGCAAGAATCACAGACATGCATTTTAATTGAAATTAAACACATGCATATACTTATCTTTGAAACTGTAATAACTCCACCAACCACGTGCAAACCTTCCATGAACCTCCCAGCCTTAGACCACATTGCTCATCACGCTCAGCAGTGGGTCACCTCTGAGCTGGGACCAAGCTCCACCCAGGGCAAGGGAATCCTAGACTAGGTTGAGGTTACAAGAAAACTGCACAATGCAACCGGAAGGATTCTCTTCAGGAGCCTTCTTACGCCCACTACTCACGAACTCTCATTCCCCACATGTATGTTCCACCCGGGAGTATACACCTTCACAAGCACAGTCCATCGGTGCTTCACCTCCCTCTCTAGGTCTCGGCAACAGGACGAATCAGGAATTCTCAGAGCTTTGTAGCTGGTGCTAGACTCTCTCTAGGAGAAAACCACTTCCCAGTAGACTCTCTCACCTAGAGAGAGTTTCTCACAGGCCTGACAACCTACCTCTTCTACCACGGGCCTGACAGCCCGTTCTTCAACCAGTTTTCAACTCAATTCCTACAAGTTGAGGATAATAGCAACAACAATAGCTTTTGGTTAACTCACGGGTGACAACAACAATAGGAAAATTGGGTGTGGACATCCAAAAAAATGGCAACAGGTCACTAAGACACAGCACGGTTCAGGTAACACCGGTTTCAGGATGCGTGACAAGAAATCCACGCAAAGGTTGAACACAGACTCGACAGTTTAGACAGAGGGTGTATCAGCTTCTCAAGAAAACATCACAGGCTTCAGGTTTCAGAGCTGTGTGAGGGTATGCATGCAGAGATCAGACGAAATTCACGGTTTCAGACAGCCGATGGTAGAATGGAGGAGGAACCCCCATCACGGCTCAATTCTTGGGTTAAATTGCATGTGTCTGGTTCGACACATGTCGCCCATGAAGTTGCATGCCCTTCATCAAGTATGTGTTCCCTTTTGCACACGTTGGAGCTGCATGCGTTGCCTCTCCTAAGACTTAGGATTAAAAAAACATGTTTGTCACACAGCTTTGGAATAATAATAAAATATTATTCTCAAGGACTTAAGCCCCTAATCTTAGCCCCTTTTTCCAACCTTTCAACCCATTTTCCCTTACCCATCCTGTGGAATCTTAGTCCCCCGTCACTCTTTCTTCATGGTCAATCTTCACGCAGCGATGTTTAATCTTTATTAATGTTCTGCATATTACATATACAAAAACAGGATCCCGGCCTTTAACACTTAGGATCTCTAGCCTAATAAACACATAATCCCACCATCTTATCAATATTTGGCTCACCAGCCTACAAAACATGATTTACAATTCATAAACATGATTACAACAGGGCTCGTCCTTGGGAATATTACAATCCCCTCCCCTTATTTTTGCATTGTCCTCAGTGCAAATTTCACACAGCATCAACAAGATTTTCAAAATATTCAAAAATATGTAGGTATTCTGCCCGAATAACATCCTCATGCTCCCATGTCACATCCTCAAGACCGTACCAGGTCCACTGGACCTTTACAAGCCCTATGGCTCAACTTCGGAGCTATTTTCTTTTCCGGTCCAATATGCGCATAGGATGCACTTGCAAGACACCTTCTTGCTCCACCTGAATCATATTCCAATCAACTACATTATTAGAATCAAGTATATATTTCTTAAGCAATGAAACATGAAACACATTGTGTACAGTCATGGATGTAGGTAATGCACGCATATATGCAACTGGCCCAATCCTTTCTAGGATTTCAAATGGCCCACAAAATATAGTTGCTAACTTGGCGCAGTTTCCCAGCTTCAGGGAACTTCTATTATCTTTCACTTTTAGGAAAACATGGTCACCCACTTTAAACTGTCTGTGGGTTCTGTTTTCATCAGCATAACTTTTCTGCCTATCTTGAGCAGCCTTTAAATTCTTCTTAATTTTTAGCATCTGTTCTTCCATTTCCTTGAGCAACTCTGGCCCAACTACTACCCTATCATCTGGGTTATCCCAGCTTACTGGAGTATTGCACTTTTTGCCATACAGTGCTTCAAATGGGCTCATCTTCAACGATGCTTGATACCCATTGTTGTAGGAGAATTCTACCAAATGTAGGTAGTCTTCCCATTTCGATGGTTTGTCCATCACATACATCCTTAGTATATCTTCTATTACTTGATTCACCCTCTCTATATGCCCATCAGACTCAGGATGATAGGTTGTACTAAAGTTCAAATTCATTCTAAACCCCTTGAATAACCCTTTCCAGAAATCTGAGGTAAATTTTGGGTCTCTATCAGACACAATTGTCTTGGGAATACCATGCAATCGTGATACTTCCCTCATAAAAATATCAGCAACATCCGTTTCCTTGTGAGTAATCTTTAGTGGAACAAAATGGGAAACTTTCATAAGCTTTTCCACCACCACTATGATTGAATCATGCTGCTTGCCTATTCTAGGAAATCCCATGATGAAATCCATTGTCACAACCTCCCACTTCCACTCAGGAATGGGTAAAGGTTGCAGCAACCTTGTTGGGTGCCTGTGCTCAGCTTTAACCTTCTGGCACTCCATACATCTGGTGATGTATTCAGCAATCTCTTTCTTCATACCTGGCCAAAAGTAATGGCTCTTGACTGCTGCCACAGTTTTCTGATATCCAGGGTACCCAGCATAAGGCACATTATGAATTTCATGCAAAATCATAAGTTTAAAGTCTTGGACATTAGGTACATAAATTATGTTCTTGTACAGAAGTATTCCATCAGTTTCCAATTTATAATTCTCCACTTTATGTGGCATCTTACCTTGTTGTAGCTTTGCTACCAAATCCCTGTACTGCAAATTTGTATTTGCAGCCTCCAAAATTTTACTTCTAATATCAGTTTGATACATGCTAATGGTTTTAGCATGTAATTCATGTACTCTCTTGTTGAGTGCATCAGCCACTTTATTCTCCTTCCCTTTGATATGCTTGATATCAAAATCGTACTCAAGAGAAACTCCAGCCACCTACTCTGTCTAGCATTTAAGGTTGGTTGATCAAACAAATACATCAGACCGTTATGGTCTGTCCTCAGTTCGAACCTCCTTCCCATGAGGTAATGCCTCCATTTCTTTAGAGCGTGTACTATGGCCGCCAACTCCAAATCATGAGTTGCATAGCTCCTTTCGTGCTCTTTCAACTTTTTTAATTCATAACAGATTACGAATCCATTCTGACTGGGGACTCCTCCCAGTCCTTCTTTGCATGCATCTATACACACTAAAAAGTATTCATTCGGATTTGCAATTCTCAGAATTGGAGCACTGGTTAACAATTGCTTCAATTGCTAGAAGCTTCTCTCGCAATCCTCTATCCAGTGAAACTTCTTCTCCTTCCATTGCAAGCAAGTGATAGGATGAGTTATCCTCGGCAAAACTACGATAAACCTTTTGTAATAACCAGCTAGAACCATACAGGATTGGACTTCCATCACGTTCTTTGGCGCAGACCATTCTTTGATGGCCTCAATCTTCTCAGGATCTACAGCTATCCCATCCTTCGAAATAATATGCCCCAAGTAATGGATCTGCTCCTGATAAAACGATCACTTTCTCAACTTGGCATACAGTTGGTGCTCTCTTAGCACCTTCAACACCATCCTCATATGTTTTTCATGCTCTTCCTATGACTTGGAATACACCAAGATGTCATCCAAAAAGACTATGACAAACTTGTCCAGATAGTACCTGAATACACCATTCATTAAGCACATAAAAACAGTGGGTGCATTTGACAATCCAAATGGCACCACTGTGAATTCATAGTGACCATACCTTGTTCTAAATGAGGTCTTATTGATGTATTCATCCTTTATCCTTACCTGGTGATATCCTGAGCTAAGGTCTATCTTTGAAAATATCTTTGCATCCTTCAACTAATCGAAGAGGTCATCAATCCTCGACAGAGGATATTTGTTCTTTACAGTTACTTTGTTCAATTGTCTGAAATCGATATACAATCTCAGCGTTTCATCCTTCTTATTCACGAACAGGACCTGGGCTCCCCAAGGTGACACACTTGGGCATATGTACCCCTTATTCAAAATCTCTTCAAGCTGCAATTGCAACTCTTTCATCTCTGGCGTACTCATTATGTAAGAAGCTTTCAACACTGCAGCTGCTCCAGGCATCAAGTTTACAGAGAAATCAATATCTCTCTTCGGAGGTAGTCGAGGTACCTCCTAAAATACATCTTCAAACTCCTTTAGTATCACATGATCTCCAATACTTGACACCTTATCCTTAGGTGTTTCCTCCACATGGGTTGCAAATAATTGGCAGCCTTTCTTGTAGCACTTCTTCAGCTGCATTGTTGAGATTTCTCTGATAGCAACAGCTCTCGGAATTCCTTGGATTTTTTTCCGATTTCCTTCCTCATCCAGGCAAATGAATGCCTTGTTACCACATTCCAGGATGGCATGGTGCTAGTCCAACCAATCCATCCCAATTAGACAGTCATAATAACCTAAAGGCAAAATATTCAATTTAGCCTTTATGCTCAGTCCATTCATGTCCACAGGACAGGACTTAACCAACTCAATGACTTTTCTCTTGGTTCATGTAGCCAGCTGCACTAACCAAGACTTTTCATGTTTTCTTCTCGACAATTGCAAACTTTCCACCACTCTAGGATCTATATAACTATGGCTAGCCCCTAAATCAATTAAAATAGTAAATGGTTGGTTGTTAATCATGCCTTCCACTTAAATCATGCGGGACTGATATTCATCTTGCTTGTTGTCCAGGGCTGCGTAGATCCTTGGAATTCTACTGCCCATTTCCTCCATTGTTTCATCCTGCTGTGCATTGTGGACAACTCTCACTTTGCCATTTTTATGGGGACAATCTTTGTACTTGTGGTTCCCCTGACAGCCCCAACACTGAATGGGAATCTGTCTTGGCCTTTGTTCCCCTACATCACATTCTCGACTCTCTAAATGATAGTTGTCCTTTAGGACTGTTTCTGAAAAGGGAGGTTTGTTTCATTTCTGCCTCTTCTCTTTCTGAACTTCTTCTGGTCATCCCAAGCCTTCCGAAAAGTAGGCTTTTCTCTTTGCTATTCATATAATAATTTCCCTCTTCTTATTGTTTCTTCCATATTTTTTGGGTCATCATACCGAATCGTGTCACCAATGGAAGGTAGAAATACACTTAGATACCTATGAATCTTGACAGTCTCATCTTTGATGAACGGAACATACTTCAGTAATTCCAAAAATCTTCGTTCATACTCATCAATGGTCATGCTACCCAACTTGAGTTTAAATAACTCTTTTATCTTTCTGTCATAGTATCTTTTAGTAAAGTATTTCTTCTCGAAATACCTCTTGAATTCTCTCCAAGTGATATCTTTCTCTCTAATGTGTTGTGCCTACACAAGCTGATCCCACCACATGGATGCCTTTCCCTTCAGTTGATACATTTCAATTCTACCTTCTACATGAGAGGAATAATTTTGCAGTTGGAAATATTTCCTCATGCCAAGCAACCATGTTTTGGCATCTTCCTCCTTCTTAAGTTCTCCATCAAACATAGGAGGCTTAATCTTGTTCATTTCTCCCTTCAGTTATTCACTCAAGATCTCCTGTGCTTTCTAGTAGGAGATGGGCTTGAAATACTGTGTGCCCTCCTCTTGGAGTGACCTTGGGAGTGATGATGGTGTTTACCAACACTCCTTGATCTTCTTCCCTTAGAAGTTGGGTGACTCCCGGTTTTTCTCGAGTCTCTCTCCTTGTCCAACTTCTTTTCTATTCTCTCCAAACTCTTCATCAACTTTAAGCTGAATTCACCTTGTTTATCTTGAGTGTTCTTGATCTTTCTTCTATCTGTTCAGTGAGTTTGGGCATCTTTCTGCAATTTTTCAATGATTTTCATCATATTTCCTTCCTTATCTATCTCTTCTCCATGCCCATTGGATTTCGACCCTTCAACTCCCATATGAACATCCATCCCTTTAACTTTGTTCTCTGAACTGGAATCATTATGTGTCTCCTCCATTTCTTTTCACTTAGTAACAACTCTATTCGGTTCTGGCATTCGTTAAACTTTTTCAAAAACTGTGTGCAGACAACCAAAATTTGTCAGGCCATTATTCCTTAACAAATCCCATAGAATTCATAAACAAATCCGACTCAAGCAAACATTTAGTTTTCATTCTCTGTGATTCTCGTTCAATCAAGAATCCCCTCAAAATTCTTCTTTCAGAGCTCTGCTCTGCTAAGTTTTGGGCACTATCCCCTTTCTCTCTATCCCCAACCCACGCGACCATCGATCGTGACCAAGCGCTAGATCGATGAGCGTGCACTCGGGCCTTCGGCCTTCGGCTTCAGAATATTTACAAGCAAAAAATAATGATCACTGAGAGTTATGAGTTACCAGACTCACGCAATAGGGTGGATCAACAGTCCACGTATACCCAGCATCCTACGGCTGACACTCGATGTGGAACCTCAGGTGTTTGAATTCCGGTACTTGGGGACTTCGAAGATTTCACATCCGCACACCCTGAACACTTCCACGACACTTTTTTGACATCATTATGTCACATCACTTACGCTTTTCCAAATTGTGGGGGAATGCAATGGTGGTTTGGAGTAACCCATATTTCATCCTGCAANCTACTTGGGGACTTCGAAGATTTCACATCCGCACACCCTGAACACTTCCACGACACTTTTTTGACATCATTATGTCACATCACTTACGCTTTTCCAAATTGTGGGGGAATGCAATGGTGGTTTGGAGTAACCCATATTTCATCCTGCAATTCTTCTGGCACTCACACGTAAACCCTTCAGTGAAACCGCGGTTTGGATTGTGGGACCACCTTGGAGAATTATCTCCCATGCAACTTGGGTCCCCGCAATGCCTCCTGGTCATCGATCTTGATGTATCGTGGTCAACGCCTGTGTGGGTCCTCTGACCCTTAACTACGTTACGTAACCTCGAGCCCCACTAAACCTGCTCACATAGGATGCCACATGACGACATACTAGTGAATGGTATGTGGCCCATTCAGATGGGTGACACTCATCACGTTCCAAATTCCATTTCAATCTTCCATGGGTTCTAAACCCACTGACACGTGGCACACATCCCATGTGTCCACGTCACCTCCAAGTGATGTCATCATGACTCACCACTTCGACTCTTCGAGAGATTTCTCCCTTCACTACTGTGTTTTCCCTTTCGACATTGGTTAATCCAACGGTCAAGCTCTCCTCTCCAGATCTACGATGTAGATCCACTTTTGAGTTTCAGGCTTCGGCCCTTCTCTTGTTTCTGGCATCAAACTTCACTTAAGTCGTGAAGTCTGAAAGGTTTCCGGTTTAACTCCTCTGCACCTTCCCCAAATCTAACGGTCGTAAGGGACTCTCCTTCCGAAAAGATCCTACAGCTCCAACACCCCAAGTGTTGAGCGCTCTCTCTTAGTGGTCAAATACCACGCCGGTTGTGGTTTTATTCTACCGGTACTCCTCCTGAGCTTCGTAACACGGCCATGTAACCCCTTAGAACTCATAAACAATCTAAGGTTCGAAATTGGTTCCTCCGAACACCATTTCAAGTTAAAACCTTGGTCCAAAGACCACTTATCTTACCCATCCAGGCTCAGCGTGGAAACTATGGGCTCTGATACCATATTGTAACATCCCCGACCACCCACAGGTCGGGCAATGCTACTACATGGAAACATTCTCATAAATTTAAATTTAACATGCATATTAAATCTAATTAACAGATTTATTTAAACAATACAGAGTAATCAAAGTATTATTGTTAACATACATAAGTAATGGAATTAATAGTAATTCATAATTGCAACAGAATACATGATAATATTGCAAGCATCATAGATATGCATTTTAATTGAAATTAAACACATGCATATACTTATCTTCGAAAATATAATAACTCCACCAACCATGTGTAGACCTTCCACGAACCTACCATCCTTAGACCACATTGCTCATCACGCTCAGCAGTGGGTCACCCCCGAGCTGGGACCAAGATCCACCCAGGGCAAGGGAATCCTAGACTAGGTTGAGGTTACAAGAAAACTACACAATGCAACCGAAAGGATTCTCTCCAGGAGCCTTCTTACGCCCACTACTCATAGACTCTCATTCCCCACATGCATGTTCCATCAGGGAGTATACACCTTCACAAGCACATTCCATTGGTGCTTCACCTCCCTCTCAGGGTCTCGGCAATAGGCCAGATCAGGAATTCTCAGAGCTCCATAGCTGGTGTTGGACTCTCTCTGGGAGAAAACCACTTCCCAGTAGACTCTCTCACCTAGAGAGAGTTTCTCATGGGCCTGACAACTTACCTCTTCTACCATGGGCCTGACAACCTGGTTCTTCAACCAATTTTCAACTCAATTCCCACAAGTTCAGGATAACAGCAACAACAACAGCTTTTGGTTAACTCACGGGTGACATCAGCAACAAGAAAATTGGGTGTGGAAGTCCAAAAAAATGGCAACATGTCACTAAGACACAACACGGTTCAGGTAACACCGGTTTTAGGATGCGTGACAAGCAATCCACGCAAAGGTTGAACACAAACTCGACGGTTCAGACAGAGGGTGTATCGTCTTCTCAAGAAAACATCACAGGCTTCGAGTTTCAGAGCTACATGAGGGTATGCATGCAGAAATCAGATGGAATTCACGGTTTCAGACAGTCGATGACAGAATGGAGGAGGAACCCCCATCACGGCTCAATTCTTGGGTTAAATTTCATGTGCCTGGGCCGACATATGTCTCCCATGAAGCTGCATGCCCTCCATCATGTGTTCCCTTTTGCACACGTTGGAGCTGCATCAGTTGCCTCTCCCAGGACTTAGGATAAAAAAACCATGTTTGTCACACAACTTTGGAATAATAATAAAATATTATTCTCAAGGACTTAAGCCCCTAAGCTTAGCCCCTTTTTCCAACCTTTCAACCCCTTTTCCCTTACCCACTCTGTGGAAGCTTAGTCCCCCATCACTCTTTCTTCATGGTCGGTTTGCACGCAGCGATGTTTAATCTTTATTAATGTTTTGCATATTACATATACAAAAATAGGCTCCTAGCCTTTAACACTTAGGCTCTCCGGCCTAATAAACACATAATCCCACTATCTTATCAATACTTGGCTCAGCAGCCTACAAAACATGATTTACAATTTATAAACATGATTACAATTCACAAACATGATTACAACAGAGCTCGTCCTTGGGGATATTACACTCACCAAGATTCAAATTCAGAAAATGCTTTCCCCTCTTCCCTGGGCACTCAACGCAATGGATACCATTTCTTCCTAAGGGGGGAGGACTGATCCAAGTGGATATTGGTGGCCACCCACCTATTCCAATTGGCTCCTCTTGTCAGTTTTTAGTTCAGCACGTTCTTCTATACTTATTTGTAATTGTGGGTTCTACACTTTCGGGGTTGTTTGAATCCTGACACCTCTTCCAGGTGGATACTTGTTTCCTCCCACCTAATCCAACTGGCTTATTTTGTATGTTTTCATGTCAGCACATCTTGTTGTACTTCCAGGACCGTTTTGGTGCCCTAAATAGTGTTTTTTTGGCGTCCCATGGTCAAACTATAGACGGAGTCATAGTTTGATGGCATAATGTGCAGTTCTCGAAAAAACCTTTCCAATGGGTTATCATGCGCTTAAAATGGAGATCGTATGCAAAATTTACGACCCTGGGAAGTTAATGTACTAACTTACCCAAATACGGCCCACGTGAATTTTTGGTGTTTCATCTCCTAGGGGTAGGTTTTTGGATGTCTAGGGCTTTGGCATTCATGTTTATCATAAAAAGGCCTTCAGAGCCTCATTGTAATCATCTTCTTGCGAATGAGTGTAGTCGTCACATCTCTTCTCAAAGATAATGTTGCCACAATTCTAGTGAGTCTTGCACTCTGTATTTTTACAGTCTCTTTACAATTCTTTCATTAATAGAAATCAAGTATTGTTGTAATTCTCTGTTTCTGGCAACTTTCATGAGTATTTCATTGTAATATCTCTTCTTTCATTTCGTTCCAAAAATAATCTGGATCAAAAAGAGAGATGATAGAGAAAAATATCCTGTCAAAATGTTTCTCAAGGAAGTCCTCGTGTGATAATCGAATGAGATGATGGAAAAATCCACCCAAACCCTTCGACAATTGTTGACGGTAGGTGAGGCACCTTCAAAAAGCAATCATTTCAAAGGTGAAACACCCTTCAAGCTACAAGTTAACATTAATATCCCCTTATTTGAAGGTCATATAGATGTATATGCTTTGGATAAATATATGGTTGAATCTATTAGAAGGTTATTACTATGTTCAAAAAAAATCTGACACTAAAAAGATCACCTTCAATCTCCTTAAATCCCTCCCCCATGTCAAATATTGGTGGGAATGTTACCGGAAGAGACATAACAAAGATGATTCTATGGAATTTGGGACAAGATACACTTGGGTGGCCTTTGTTGATGTCCTCAAGTAGGATTTCTACCCTATTAGAAACTATGATGACCAATACACGAGATGGACAACTTTGCATCAAGAAAGAGACCAGATGGTGTCAGAGTACACTAACATATTCCATACCTTACGCTCAAAGTTGGGTATCAAAGACTCTAAGTGACACATGGATATGAATTATTGCAGTGGCATACAGTGACTCATAGTGAATTATCCAAAAAAATATGTATTTTTTGACATCTCCTCATTGGGAGTTGCTTATTGATATGTTATCAAAATCAACAGAAATTTAAGTAGTGAATTAAGCGAGAATTTGGGTCTGCAAATCTGCAAGAATAGAAGCATGGAAAAGGTATCCCTAACTCATAGAAAAAGAGTCGGACCCCAGCTCAGGATTTTATTTTAAGCAGGATAAAGGAAATTGGTTCATCAATGTGGAACCTAGTGCTACCATCACAACTGCAACCATCCAACCATGCAAGCTAGAGGATCTTTAGGAAGGGGAGTGCCTCTTCCATTCACATATGTGGGTGAATGGAACCCCATTTCATTTCATGTTGACAGTGGGATACAGAAGAACCTGATCTTGGCCGATGTCATCAAGAGATTGAAGCTTCCGACGATGCCACTCCCCCAACTATGCAACATTAGTTAGTTGAGCCAAGGATGAGACCTTCTCATCATCCAACAGTGTCGCTTGTCCTAGGGCATCAATCCCTTCAAAGATAAGGTATTGTGTGATGTTTCTCCACTTGAATTTTGTGATTTTTTTTAGGAAAACCTCATATGTGGGAATTCCATGTTTTTTATGACTCTCGACTCCATAGTGTCATTATCACTCTGGGGGTTCAACCCTTTAGGGTACCCAAAGTAGTCCCAACTACTGTGATTTCATTGATCTAGGAAAAAACAGTGTCGAAAAGTAATCTCAGAGATTTCAAAGTTTATCCTCTTCATGTTTTGGTTATAATGGGAACAAAAGGTCACTACGAACATCATAACTTCAACATATGGTCTTTCTATATAGAAGAATATAGGTGGACAAGCTTGTAGAGGAATACATATACCTCTTCACTTCACCTGTAGGGTTCATGTGCATTGTCAGGTCAAACATCCCATTGATTTGATACCTAGTGCTCCCTTTCCCAATATTCCAATATACAAATGCTCCCTTTTAGAGAATGAGGAAAAAAGCATCAAATTCATGAGCTCATATGCAAGGGACACATTCGACAAAGATCATCACCTTATGGGAGCTCAATTGTGTTGGTGCAGAAGAATGATGGAACGTGGCATCTCTGTATTGATTATAGAGCCCTAAATAAAATAATTGTCAAGAACCAATACCTGATCCCCCATATTGACGATCTTCTTAACCAACTCAATGGTTCCAAGTTCCTTAACAAGATCGATCTGAAGTCAGGCTATCACCAGGTTCCGATAGAATCAACTAATGTATGGAAGACAACCTTCAAATCTAAAGAAGGCCTCTTTGAGTGGTTGGTCGTGCCTTTTGGTTTGACTAATGCTCGAATGAAATTCACAAGGATGTTGGATGATATCTTGCGGTTGTTCACAAAAACTTTCATGGTGGTATGTTTGGATGACATCCTCATATTTATCTAGACATCAGAAGAGCACTTGCATCACATTCAGTAGGTCCCGATCACCCTACGGTAACATAAGTTATACACCAACCTGGAGAAATTTTAATTATGCATGCAGAGAATCCCATACTTAAGATACATCGTGGATGAACATGGGGTGAATATGTACCCAACCAAGATCCAATTCATTCACAGTTTTCTAGCCCCAATGACTCTAACGGAACTTTGTAGCTTCTTAGGCCTCGCCAACTTCTACCATAGGTTCATGTTGGGGTTTTTTCATATATATTGGCCCTTAAGTCAAGAAGGGGGGGGAGATAAAGCCAAGTTTGTCTCGTCTAGCATAAAGCATTCTAGGATTTGAAACATTTCCTCTGTTACACACCAGTCCTCACATTTCCATATCTACAACAGTCATTCAAGATCGAGATAGCTACCTCAAACTATGTTATTTGTGTCGTCCTCACTTATCAGGGAAATTTGGATGTCTATCATAGTGAAACACTATCTGATTTTATTCTTAGGTATCCCACCTATGATACGGATATGTACTCCATTGTGCAGGCATGCCGACAATGGAAGCATTACATTCTGGTAAAGTAAACAATCATTCACATTTATCACAAGCCTCTACAATTCATGCAGACACAAGGGAAGTTACATATTTACCACCACCAGAAGTGGTCCACATACCTACAACAATTCCACTTAAAAATCAAGTACAAGAAGTGCAGCACCAATCAAGTTGTCAACTACCTCATTCAACCTCTAGTTGCAGCACTAACTATAGTGCTCAACTCTTGCAGGCATGAGACCTCAGGGTTATCCTAATTATATGATAGTGATCCTAACTTTGCTACTGCATATCAAACACTAGGTGTAGGAACACCAGTCGCATACTTTTATCTCCAGGATGGATTGTTGTTCCATCTATGGCATCTTTGTGTTCCTTCAAGCAAGAATGTGAAGCCGATTTGGGAAGCTCATTATAGTCGAGTGGCAGGACACTTTGGCATGGAAAAAATAGTGGCAGTACCACAAAATTATTTTTATTGGTCGAAGCTTCGACAAGTTGTCAGCAAGTATATCAAATCATGCACTAATTGCACCATCGCCAAACCCGCCATTAAGAAAAAGGGTCTATACACCTCCCTACCTACTCCTAATAGGCCTTGGGACTCCATATCCATGGATTACATGTCCATTTTACCTTCAACCAAGCATGGTAATGAGTGTGTCTTCGTGGTGTTGATCAATTTCTGAGATGGCAGTTTTGACACCCTACAAGAAAAGTATCACAACCAAGGCCACTGCTAAACTCTTCTTCGAGCTTGTTTGGGTTTATTTTGGGATACCAAAAACTATTATTTCAGATCATGATAGCAGGTTCTTGAGTACATTCTAGTCAATTCTTTGGTCATTGATGGACACCAAGCTCACCAACTCAACTTCCTTCCACCCCCAAAGTGATGGATAGACGAAGCTAGTCAACATGATGATTGTGCATATCCTGAGAATGTACAACTCCAAACATCCCCACACATGGGATGATAGCCTTCCTTATGTTCACCATAGCTACAATCGAGCCCTTCATA
This sequence comes from Picea mariana, assembly GCA_032191745.1. Lineage (NCBI taxonomy): Eukaryota > Viridiplantae > Streptophyta > Pinopsida > Pinales > Pinaceae > Picea > Picea mariana. The sequence continues at coordinate 38,551 of JASDQU010105672.1, forward strand.
GCTCTATTGGAGACATCCCTTTTCAGGGGTGCTTGGTGTTTCATCCATTGGCCCTAATTGATGTAGCTTTTCTCATTGCATCCACATAGGAAGAATATACCCATAATCAAACTGAGGCTAATAAGGAAGCCATATTTGTTGAAGGGATTCAACACATCTTCCAACAAGTCCATGACATATTGCATAAATATAATGCCACTACTACATATGGTGTTGAAGTCTGACGGGGAATTCCGATGGTATGGATAAAATTGATCATATTGTCTGACATTACTAACTAACTATCATAATTTCATTATTGTTTATATTGGTGCTGTGATGTCTACCAGTATTACGATAGAGTCCGATCAACATCGGCATTATGAATCATATTCAACGGATACTGCAAGGGCCACGTGGTGCCCCATCGTCAAACACAGATTGCAGAGGAATGTTTCTAAAACCATGAGATATAACAACTCACTTGAGGACATGTAAATCTAATTATGATTGAATTATGTAACTATTGTATGGATCAAGGTTTTCCCCACGGGGATTGTTTATGGACAAATTACCCAATGCAGTCACAAACCAATCTCCTTATATTGGGAACCCAAATCTAGAACAAAACAACACAGAACATATTAGTTTCCTTTGATTCATACAATCGAAATATTGATAAGTAAGGACTCATACCTCTTTACCGTCGTTTGTCCTCACTAATTGTAGCTCTGAGCTTGATTCAGAGGCTTTTGAATAGAAACCTGCATAAGAAAACAAGCTACCAGTGAAAACAACAATAGTACTTCGACATATCTATACAAATGACCATGGAGAAATGTAATAAAGACAATTTGCAATGAACAATATTTATAGGAAATAAAACATGTTATTGTATTAATAATAAAGGAAGAGTTACAACAAATGCCTTGGTGTTGTGAGGCTCTTTCCAATGGTTCATTTCTCCAATACCCACATTTCTTCCATGAGTTCCATCACCATCAACTGAATAATTTGTCACAAGAATCCCTCAAGGCCAAAGACAATCTTCTAATATCAAATCAGAAGATAAAGCTATCAACCATTACTCACTACTAGTTATTCTTCATTAGCTATTAACCCTTTCTCATGAGAGAAGTCTCCTTGTATAGATTGAAGAGGAGGTTACAATGAGAGTTTAGGATCTCCCCAAATCAAGGGTACAAGTGAGATCCAAACCGATCAGAGGACATATCATATTTGAATCTTATCTCTAGAAACTTCATGAATTTCTTCCTTTTTCCTCCTTTTAAAACAGTTTCGCACCCTATGAATGATCAACATGATACATTGTCGCATGTTGCAATGGTGCAACATGTGACATTTAAGAGTGTCACATGTTGCAATGGTGCAACATGCGACACTTTCAAAAAAAGTGTTTTTAAATCCATTTTGACCTCTTTCAGGGAAAGGTATTTCCCCAGTGGTCATGGATTTTGAGCTTTAGATGATGGAAAGTAGGGAACATTATCGGTTGCGAAAAAATAATTTGTAACAGAATACCCCCCAAAGTATGAAGCTAGAAAGGAGTGATAGCTGAAATAATTTTTTGTGCGGGTATTGAAATGAGAACACATCGGTTAGAGACCTTTCAACAACAAATAAGGAATTACAGTATCATAACTGAGGTAGGAATTCCCATACTCAGGATACAAACAAAGAATAAGTGCTTACATACAAATATCCATATCAATTATGATAGGTCATGGCCACCAAAGATACATCGTGGATCCAAGCCAGTGCATCTCAAATCTAAAATAGCCACCAAAGATACATTGTGGATCTATGTCATAATGACTCAAATTTGAACTTAGCCACGAGACATACTCTATGGATCTATGTAACAGTACATACTCAAAATACTCCATCGCAGCCTGGATCTGTCAGATATAATCCAGGGTATTCATCTCCATCGTTCCATAGTACAAATATAACCATGTAAATAAATGTGTCAAAGTCAAACATGGTAGAAATCATCTCATTACCGGTCAATGATGAAAATTGTTAACATATGCAAAAGTAACCATCAATGATGATGATATCCCTTAAGGTACTCGAGTACATTCTATCGAGTGTGAATAGATGAGTTGAAGTCGAGCACCCATAGAATCATTCGATCGAAGGTCAATGATGAAAACCTATCATTGAAGGCGAGGAAACTTGTCATTGAGGCATGCAAGTCCCAAGGTACTGAAGGTTTTTAAACCAACTTCCTAGATAATGTGTTGATGTCGATAGGAAGTGATCCATCGCAGGAGGGACTTGATGTACCCCCCATCAACAATGTGAAATAGGTACAAATATTTGAAGTATATCAGAGTATAGAGTGATTTAGGACTGATTCAAGGATGGTTGATACTGCAAAAAATGGTTGACGTGATAGAAAGATTTTGTGATTGGTCTTCTCCTGAACATATTGATGACGCAATAATTGTCCTAGAAGCACTGACTCAAAATGAGGATCAAAGACCAAAATATATCTTTGGATAAAAGTATGATCAACAAGAGACAAGTGGATTTCCCAATATGACACAAGGAGTGAAAGAGTGTCATGTTCAAGAGTGACTTGCTGCCAAAAATTAATACAGATTTAAAGCAAGTTCCCTTCCCAATTTTCCCCCGCCATTCCTAGTGAGTACCTCTTTATTTTTACACAAGCTTGAGAAGGATAACATATGCTTGTACTATAAGCTCATCCTTCAGATGAGTCCTTCGGAGTATTTTTAATGAACCCTAGGAAGGAGTGGTTCAGTCCTATATCGGCCTTTCAATGTATATTTTACGAGTCCAGAGAAAGTAAACTCAGTGGTTTTTCATATTTAGGGAGTTTGACAAACACTTAAAGGAAACTCTGGGATTAACTTTTTCATAAATTTAGTCTCCCAAGTACAAAAAAAGTATAAAAGAATACCTAGAAGAACTCTTTTAGCCATGATTGACTAGAGTATTTCTATTCAGTATACTAATACTGAATAGATTCTCTTTAAAAATTATTTAACGAGTGTGAAAGGAAGCAAGTTGCTCGATAATATTTTCATATTTATAAGGTTTTGAAAAGAACTTAAAGAAAATCCCTATCATGTTTTTGTATTTTTTAAAGTTTTTGGAAAAAACTATAAAAAACATACTCAATCGCAACTTTATGTTTCAAACATTTGACCTGTAACCTACAAAATATATAGCAAAACATCATTCATAATCAACAATTATGTCAACCAATGAGGCACTATATAAAAATGGTAAAAATGAAATACATTATTTAAAAGGAATATTCCTTACTTGGTTAAAAATAGGCAAAAGTAATTTATTTTTTACCATTGTGTATTTTTACCTCTCCAATAGTAAGAAAAAATAAACCATTTGGATTTGTGGATGATATTGACTCGTTTTCTCCAAGTAATATATCTTCCCCTCTTCTTTCATTTGATGGTCAATTTTTTCCATTTCAAGCTAGTTTTAAATATTTTTGGGGCTTCTTTACAAGCCCTAAAAAGCACCTCCCAGGTGTCGCAGGCTCCCCATATTGGGGATTGCGACACTTAAGTGTGTCCTAGTCCCATATAATCGAGAAGTGTGACAATGTCGCTCTGTGTGTAAAAATAGGGTGTGACACCTGTAAAGCACAAAAAAAATTATCATTTTATGTTGTGAAGCTTGAAAATTTTAGATATTGTCTGACAACTAAGTTCTTCACTTGTTGTTTGCAGACTTTTGGTTGAATAGAATATTGGAATAGAGGGAGAGGGAGTACAAAATGGAATATCAAATCACAGGCAAGGATCCAAACACCATGTTGGCCCTCTGGAGGTGTGGGTTGGCAAAATTCTTCCAGATCCAAGGCATGAGGGCCCAAGTTCGACTATTGGAATTCCTGGTAAAGATATGGGAACCCGATGAGAAAGTATTCAAGGTAGGAGTTCATGATTTGGACTTGGAAACCGAGGATTTTTATTTTTTGACCGGGCTCTTGAGACGGGGAGAGAAAGTTCCTTTGTCTAGATTCAATGGAGGAGGTGAAAAGATGGAGAATTATAGAGATGGTGGGTGATATAAATAGTTGAGGTAAGGTGGAAAAAGTACCCGAATCCAAACTCGGGCTCATAGCCTCACACATGGGTCATGAGAAACAACAAACCATGTGCATCGATCGGGGCGTAAAACAAAAGAAGAAGAAGCAAAGCTAAAAGAAAGAAGAAAAAGCATGATTTATACAACATTAATGGAAATCAGAGACTGTCTCTGTGTTTTTCTGTGGTTCTATCTGGGCATATTTATACAACATTAGATATAGGAACAACATTTCCTCTAAATAGAGAAAAAAAATGCAACGAGGGGTAACGAGCTGAAAAACATTGGAAAAAATTTTAATATGTTTTCATATTTGTAAGATGTGTCCTCCCGAATTTTTTCTGTATTGGATTTTAGGCAGTCAATTTTTTCCCATATCAAATTCAAATTCGAACTTGGTAACTATGATTACAAGAATAGAGTGAACCTCCATAGAAAGGAGCTAAGATGCCTCGTTTTTCATCGAATTACAGTTCTCCATGAGGATTCTCAGTTGGTAGTGAATTCAGTTTATAGATATCGATTAGCAAATTGGTGTCCATATTGAGCTATTGATTTGAAACACTTTATTGAGAGTCATTATGTTGTTGATTATAATTTGTTAATGCTTACATATTGAAGACTGTGTTCACTATGTTTTTCCTCGCTACGATCAGCTCCATACTCAAAGAATTTCATCCCATTTACTTCAAACAATTGGCAAAGGTATTTTACTCACTATGTCCAATCATAAGCAAAGTTTCTCTCCTAGAATACAAAGGTATTTTCTGTTTGGTTTCTAAAAACTTTAGGTAGGAAACACCTTTAGAAAAATTTAATGGCCTCAATTTTCACTTATGGAAGGTAAACATTCAAATGCAGTTGATGAAAAACAATTTATGGGGTATAGTGAAAGGCGTAGAAGTAGAGCTTATAGATGTTAAAAAATTGACTTGAGTAGAAAAGAAGACATAAAAAAGTCAAGTCCATTATTGGCCTTGCTCTTTCATATTTGGAATTACATCATGTTGATCTAGAAAATTCATCTAAAGAAATATGGGATGAGTTGAGAAAGTTGTTTGGTGCAAAATTGGTAAATGCAAAAATCTCATTGAAGTTACAATTATTTATATTTAAAATGTCTAATGAAACTACTATATCTAGCCTTATAAATACTTTGAAATCGCTTATAAGGCATTTGACAGAAGTTGGTGCAAAGGTAGAAGATGCGGATGCAAAATCCCTTATGTTAAATAGTTTGCCTTCAAGTTTTAACAATGTTGTTTTTACTTTAAAACAAATATCTTTACATACTTTAGATGATATGATATGAGTGTTTTTGTTTGAAGAAAAGAGGATAAATATAGGATATTCCGAAGGATATTCTTAGACAAAGTTTGCACTTTGAATGGCATGTATGAAATGATGGGAAAGAGAATGGCATGTATGAAATGATGGGAAAGAGAATGGCATGTATGAATGAGATTGAGTGTTACTACTACAGAAAAATGGTTCATACAACAATTAATTGTAAAATCCATGCTAGTGATCTTCTCAAAGGGAAGCTTAAAGAATCAACAAATATAGTCATTACTGAAGATGCATTAGAGATAGACAATGGCGAAGACTTTATCGAATAATTCATGTTTTAAGAAGTCTATTCACACTTTGAAGACAATGAGGGATGAAATGAAAGATAGATAGTTGTTCAATGGTTCAGAATGCTTTTGGATTGAAGAAACTATACCTCATTGGGGTTATGAGACATGCATGTGGGGATTATTGTCCAATAGTTTAGGGGAGATCTAAGATCTTGAATTTTGATATCATACCCTTATGAGGGATANAAATGGTTCAGAATGCTTTTGGATTGAAGAAACTATACCTCATTGGGGTTATGAGACATGCATGTGGGGATTATTGTCCAATAGTTTAGGGGAGATCTAAGATCTTGAATTTTGATATCATACCCTTATGAGGGATACGAGACATTTCAAGTGCTAATCATGTCCAATGATGTTGGGAAAATTGGATCACAACTAGGAGGCTGTACCTTTCGGTGGAATAGGGAGAAACTTGAAGGAGTCTCACTAGTCTAAGCATTGTTTTCAAAGATGAAGCTTTTGAAGAATGTTTGGTTCTATTTTTAGTTGTGTTCAATCAATGTGTGTTTTCTTTTAGTGAGTTTTGTTTTTCTGTGGTGTAATCTTTAAGAAGAGGTGTTAGATTATAAGGCTTACTTATGTAATAATGTCAAGTTGTAACTAGTCATTAGGAATTAAGTTATTAATAGAGATTGTTGGATTATGGTTGAGATAATCATTCAACCACTTCCTCTCCAATAAGAATCAATTATATATTATAACCATTTGCAATATCTATAAAAGAG